>APFE030628448.1:25728-75025 GCA_000404065.3 Pinus taeda | reverse complement strand
GTCAAGACTGGTGCAGAGCAAAGGTGATGTTTCAATTCAATGAATGCCTTCTGTTGTGACTCAGACCAAAAAAAATTGCTTTCACTTTTTCGATGGTTACATGACTCAAGGGCTAGGTGATATGAGATAACCCCAACACAAATCTTCCATAGAAATTGGTAAGTCCCAAAAAGTTGTGAATCTTTGTTAGAGTCTTTGGGGTTTGCCAATATTGAATGACATGGATCCTAGACGGATCCACTTGTAATCCTTGCTCACCAGTAGCCCATATATTAGACCTGGTCCATGCCAAAGGAGCATTTCTCCAGGTTGGAACATAACTTGTGAATTTGAAGGACTTGAGGAATATGTTTCAAGTTCTTTGCCCAACTCTTATTGAAGATGACTATATCATCCAAATATACAACCAAGAATGAGTTGGTGAAAGGCCACAAGATGTCATCCATTGACCTCATAAAATTTGCAAGGTAATTTGTCAACCTAAAGGGCATGACCAACCACTCAAAGAGACCCTCCTTGGACTTGAAGGTGGTCTTCCATACATCTGTGGGTTTTATTGGAATTTGGTGATAGTGGGACTTCAAATCAATATTGTCGAAGTACTTAGCACCCATTGAGCTGGTCAAGAAGGTTATCAATCCATGGGATCATGTATATGTTCCTTATGGTGATTTAATTCAACATCTAATAATCAATGCAGAGACTTAAAGTCCCATATTTCTTCTGTATGAGTACAACTAGGCTTCCACAAGGTGAGGAACTTAGTCAGATGTGCCCTTTTTGTAGCAATTCCTGGATTAGGTCGTAACTTTGGCATGATAGCTAGTACAACGACTTGATGTATTAGTTATTCAACTAAGTTATTCACTACTTAATCAATACTTGAATAATTACGGAAATTATATTGCATAGGTAAATATCTAGTAGCATTAAATATCCTCCTTGACTCAATTCATTAGTTAATGTGGTGTATTTAAGATATTATGGAATTTGCCACAAATTCAAGGGAAAATATTTATTTTTGATTATAAGGTTAATTGAAAAAGAAGACTCGCAAATCTATTTGAATTTATTTATGTAATTCATTAATGTTTTACTTAATTAATTCTTCCCAAATTTCTAGAAGTAGTGGATGACTAGTAATGAGGGTGTTTGAAGAGACCTTGGGAGGGGGGATTAAATTGGGATAAAGTATTGAGGGAGCAAAGGGGTTTTTTTGAAAGGGTGGGAGAACCATTATAATCAATAGAACTATTAGAGCTCAAAAATATGACCTCTATTAGAGTTGTGTAGAGACTAATGGTGGGATGGTTGTTCTTTTTGGAGCCTTGAGCATGGAGGGATAGGAAACCCAAGGTTTCCTAGATCTAGGGAGCCAAATAGGTTATTCTAGATAGTTTTAGGTTAAATAGTGATTTTGGGTAGACAAATATAAAAGGGAGATACACGTTACACTACTAGACTAAATCATAAATAATGACATGTATTCCTCCTTATCTGTCCATGAATATTTCTACAAAATGTCACTATAACTTTCCATAAATTGTTGCAGATAAAATTATAAGTAAATACTTAATTCTAATATTCTATTTAAATTTCAGTTGTTGTAGGGAATTATTTTTTGAATACTATGATTAGTAAATACCCTGTGTTTGAATTATTATTCTTATAATATATTTTTACAGTATAAAACCACACAAATAAAGTTGTATGTTAAACTAATGTTATGGAAAATTACATTCATTTTACATTCAAAAAGAAACATTACAAATAGAAATGTGATAGAGTATATAAATACTTTACAACAACCATTAAAGGGTTAGGATAAAGGAGGGTGTTACACATGTAATGAGGTGAATGAATTATACTTTCATGACTTGGAGGATAGGAACTAAATTATTGTCAATAAGTCCAAGGGAAGCCATTAAAGTGGTGAACATGTATGACCCCTATGATGATAGCGTTGTTTTCTTGGAGGATGTTATGGCTTGGTAATAATTTAAATATATGAATTTTATTCTTGAAGAGGATATAATATTAAATATAAAAGTGCTAAGAATTAGATATGGTTGAAAAGGAGGATCCACTACCTAAGCTCTTTCTCTAAATGTTTAAGAAAGCTCAATTAATATATGTGAAAATAGCAAATATGGTGCATACATGGAGGAAGCTATGGATGAAAACGTACACAATCTCAAAATATTACATAGATTTATAGTTTCTAAAGTATCTTAAGTGGACCAAAAAGGATCAAAACCTAAACAAATGTGTGGGAAGACACTAATCACCTCACTATATTTCTCCAACTCGAAAAGGAAGACTAAACTCCAATTTATTTTCAATTTAACTCAAGATGGTTAGAAGAGGAGAATATTCTTATGTAATTTAGGGAAGGATGAGTTAATTATGGTCTGTCTTTAGGGGAGTATATTGTCCTTCAATTTGATGCTAAATTTAAAAGAATGAAGGGATTAGTGTAAAATTTAGAAAATTCAAAGAGAAGAAATTATGAGAAGTCTTTAATAAGGGTAGTCTAGCTAATTGTAGGAATATATGCCTATGAAATTTAAAGGAGGGTGTTGGATTTACATTTATACTTAGAGGGTGGGGATGATAGGGGGTGAATCAGTGTAAGAAAGTTTCTTACTTATTTAAACATTCATTAATCATAACTAAGCAATCTAACTTTTGAAACCCAATCTATAAATGAAAATTTATTTACTACAGATCTTTGTAGGCACCATTCTATTGATACAAACTTTGTAAGTGCCAACTTATTGTCACAAAATTTCTAGGAACCAATCTATAGAAGCACCAATCCCCCTACTTCAATATTTGTAGGCACTAACCTACAAGAGGCACCAATTCCCCTTGTTGCAAGATTTTTAGGCACCAACCTACAAGAGACTCAAATCCCCTTTGGTACAATATTTATAGGCACCAACTTATAGGAGACATCAATCCCCTCTAATGTAATATTTGTAGGTACCAAAGTATAGGAGACACCAATCCCCTCTGCTCCAAGATTTGTAGGCACAAACCTATAGGAGACACTAATCCCGTATAGTGAAATATTTGTAGGCACCAAACTATAGGAGACACCAATTCCATTTGTTGCAAATATTCATATGCACAAACCTATTTCACTAAGTCAGCTTGCTACTTATGCCTTCACTAAGTTTGTTAGTTTCTTCTACCTTCACCAGGTCTACCTTTTGTGTTTGTATTTACTATTGGACATAATGTTTCCATTGTTGACAACCAATGCCATGGATGTCAAAGGGGAAGTGTAAGGAAGCAACAACATCATTAATGAATCAAAGGAAGTAGTATGACAGTGTGATCTCTTGATAAGTTCTCATCAAATGATGTTAAAGCGGTTCAAATTTTATTAAACTTTTGTTGAAGTTTTAATTACCAAATGAGCCTATGAGTAGCATGGTTGGATACTCCTCTTAAAGGAATTTCAAACAATATATAACACTTGGAAAAAATCCTCCCAAATGAGAAGTTATGATAGTTTGAAGTGCAACTGTGGGAAAAAGGTGAAAAAGGGGGAAACCACAATTTGTTAAAATTCATGCATGTTCTAGAGTGGATCTAACTTTCCATAAGTAATCAGAGGAAGTACACATCCAATAAGAACAATGTTTAATAGGTTAAATATCACACATCTTTTGGTAGATCCAAAGGCAATAAATGAATGGTGGAAGATCTATGGTGGACTGGATGCTAACTTGCGAAATATTGAATGATAGGTGTACCCCCACATAGGAATGGCATGCCATCTCAATGGTGACATCAACAAAAAGAGCATGTCTGATCTAAAATGTTGGGAAAACTTGTTAATTCTATGTAAGATCCCTCATTAGTATTAAAAATATGCGTTTAGGATTGTCTCAAATTAACCAAAATGTGAAGGATTATGTGTCAAGTATTGAGTGTCTTTTATGAGCAATTTATGAGGTTAATTAGCTATTTAAAACACATATGCAGCAAGTAAATTGCAGAGAAATAAAACACGGAAAACTCATAACATAGAGCTGATAAAGAAGTTCACACCTCCTAGGCTACATCTCCTTGGACTTGATTCATGGCTAGGCCCTCTTTGGATTAATGGTCAATTCTCTGATTACATGCACCTTCAGTGCTCCAATGGATTTGCAACCTGCTCCATTCGATTCAGAAGACCCAAAAACCCCAAAAATGACTATCCAAGCTATGCAATTGGACTTCAGTTGATCTAGGCTTGACCTCCTCTCCCGGTGGCCCTAAGCTTCCTTAAACTTCAAAATAGTGAGATCACATACATAAGTGCCTTTCTGCCTCTGAAACATGTTCATTGTGTTTAGAGAATCCAAATCATCTAGGAATGACTCTTTTTGAGCCAAAATTGGTTGAAATATGCCAAAGTTATGGCCTCTTCAACTTTCCCTAGGAAAACTCCACCAAAACTGGAGAAACTCCAATTAACTCTGCCAAATTTGGAGTAAATTCTGAATTTATCGGACCCACCAAAAGATCCGCCAAGTTAAACCACATTTAATTAACAATTAAGTATGGGTTAATTAATTTGAAACCTTTCTTAGTGCATTAAGCACGTGGTTAGTGTAACCGCTGGCCTATGGTTTTGGTGTATGGTCACATGCTGGCGGTAAATGCTAGTGGTTACCTCCCAATCCGCCATGTATTAAACTTTAAATGAAAGTTGTGCCCCATACTTGTTAAGAAAAATTATGGTGGTATAGCAGTAGAGCATTGCACTTGTGTGGGAAGGGTCATGAGTTTGATTCCCTGGATTGCCAACTATAATTTTGCCTGAACTTTGAGAGGGCATGTGGCGGCCTCCGGGTTTGCCACATGTCAACCTCTCATTCGTCCATCTAAAATTGTTTGGACCAATATGATGTCGAAACTTGTCATGACCCAATTGAGCCACCTATGGGAATATTCTAATAATATTCCCTAAAATATTATTTTTGCTAACTGGGCTGTACGGATGCCTAGTAAGCATCCCAGTTAGCCTGTATCGAAAATTTCTCTATTTGATAAAACGATCAGAACATGATATCTTTCTCATGCGAGCTCCTTTTTGAGTGAAACGAGTTGCATTGGGATCATATCACCGAGACGAGCACGGTCATTTAGGTTTTGAGTGATTCCAAGCACTTTGATTTTTTAGCAAAATTTTGCCCCTAATCCAGATTCCGATCACTCCTTCACACTGACAGGATTTTGGACTCACAAAAGCTTGTTATCTGATGAGAGATGAATAATCTTCTCCTTCCCAAGTTCTATCAATTGATTCTACTTGGAAAAATCTCCATGACAACCACTTGGGTTCACTGATATGCCTTGCGTTGCAAATGGTGGCACTTCAACCAATGTTCTCCTTTTGCTGCTGACCCAATCCAACACTTGTTGGCTGCTTGCTGATTAAACACCCTGTTATACCAAAGCGATTCCTCGGTGCTTGGAAAGATGACTGATGTCCTTCCCGCTGAGATTCATGTTCCTCCTTTGCAACACATGCATTCAATGCAAGCTTCTCCTTGGAAACTAGTTTTCCAAGTTAAGCCCATTTGAGCGAACTACAACAAAGAGTGAAAATATCATTAATAACAAGAAAATAAATGACCATTCTTTTACCTCCATGGTTCCAAATTACAAATTTGGAAGAATGCATTTGCCATCTCTTTCTCTTCTTGGTGTCAACACATCAAATTGCATTATAGACCATTTGATGTTTTACAAGGGTTGCAATTTTTTTTGGCATTTTTGTCCACTTTCGCTTCTTGATTCCATCATCCTCCAGTATTAACATGTTTCTCATGTCATGATTTGAGAATGAAGGCTAATCATGAGCCTCTTGCTCAAGCGTGGACCTTCCAATATCTTGCAACATCTTGTCACAAGAAACACCATTACCCTTGAAAAACACTCATGCAAGAATATAACTTGACAACCTCTTCCTTTTACTTATTCAAAGCAACAAATGTCACATCATGTGAACATCGCCAGTACTCTTACATCTCAGTGTATAAACCATCGACTAAACACAAGTAGACAAAACATGCTTCTCCAAACAACTAAATTTCAATTCAAGCAAAAGCATGTACAACAACTTGACGATTTACAACAAGAATTCCACATTCTCATGAAACAATTCATCACATCTCCCTTTCATCTTTGGAGACAAAATCAACTCTTCCAAGTCGATATAACATACATGTAACAATCAATTGACCACACAAGACGACACTCATGCATGTGCAAATGATCAACATTCTCAAGTTGACAACATACATGTTAAGAATCAATCGACCACACAAGACGACACTCATGCATGTGCAAATGATCAACATTCTCAAGTTGACAACATACATGTTAAAAAAGCAATCAACCAACACAGTTCAATCACTCATGAATGTTCAAGCACAATGAAACTATTAAAAATTCCATTGTTCACACACACAAAATCTCATGCATGTGTAACAATTCTCAACTCTCTCATAAGTATAATCACAAGTACAAGAATCCCATTGGTATGTACGAGTAATTAAAGAGCTTAAATGACCAAATTTGTTGCAATAAAGTGAGTCGACATACTCCACTTTCGAACACCTTCCTAGTGTAAACATGTAAGTTCAAGAATGCAACATGGATACAAATTTGTAGTTGCAAATTGCCACCTTTGCTACATCTAAGTGAGTCAATATAACTCTACTTTTCCAACATCTTGCTTCATGCAATATGCAACATAGTTTCATGAGAAAATAAATGCATCCAAATAACAAGGAAATGCATCAATAGGAAAAACTTGCATCAATTATCAAAATAAATGCAAGGCCTTAATTGGTTAAGAAATATAACCATCTCTTTACAAACCATTTCAATGGCACTTCTTTCAGTTGCATTTCATCATGTGTATCATCGTGACCCACATCAATTATGGAATCCTCTTTTCCATTCTTGCCAAAATCTCTCTCCACCCTCTTCAAATGTCATGGATGACTTGTTGGATGCAAAGTCCAACACTTGTCTACAAGATGACCCTAGTTATGGTAATGAGTGCAAAATAATTGCATCTTCTTTTCAACATGGTTTCCATTATCCAATGGACCTTTGGCTTTCTGTCTCTTTTGTTTTTAAAGTTTCCTGTGTATGGCTATCCTCTTCCAACACCTCGAAACAATATGGTTATTCAAACCACAAAAGGAACGTGTAAATTTTCTCCAAATCTTATGTGAAGATTTACCATGTTTATCATAATCAAAAGAAACTTGATTAAAGGCAGATTTATACCTTGCACATTCACCTTTGTCACCTTCTTGAGGAGGTGAATTTGATGAGGTAATGGATTTCTTCAGAATACCAACAACAGTTTCAATGACCTTAGGGATTTCAACATCCTCTTGTTTTCCATTTCCACTAGTTGCATGCTTATGACCATCTTCTTGCAAAGTGGGTATAAACATTTTGCATTCCTCATGAACACAAACTTCACAAGCTTGAGGTAATGAACATGTAATGAAATTCCTTCTTGGAACACCTTCATGTTCCTCCTTGGCTTTGGATCATTCTCCATCATGTTGTCCATAACCAAGACCCAAATACATAGGCCTTTCCTCAACAACAATTGGCTCAACTATGCCTTGTAAATGTTTTCCTAACCCTTTACCTTCATAGCCCATCTTCATTGATAATTTGGACCCTATTCCTCTAGTGTGTCTTTCAAAAGAACCAAAACATTGATTTTGAGAGTAAATTGAAGATAAACTTGAATTGCATACCTCATTTGCATGCACATACTTGGCTAGGGTTTCCTTGGCATCATGGAGTTGAATTTCAATCTCATGCATCTTTTCAAGAAGTTCTTGCTTCTCCTCCTTCATGGCCATCAAATCCTATTGAAGTATAATTTTCTCCTTCCTATCTTCATTCATCTCTTGCACCATATCTCTCATGATGATAAGCTCTTGCAACATCTCTAAATCAAAGAGTCTTGCTAAGGAAGATGGATTAAAAACATCACTTGTTGAAGTTGTCATCACACTTTTAATGCATCAAAAATATTCACAAAGCTTCAAAAAGTTTCTCAAAAAAGAAGCATCTGCCTTCTTCAGCTTACACACACAAAATTGCACACAGTTAAATTATCCTTGCACAAATACAAAACCAATAGCTAATTTTCTAGCTAACCTTTGCAAAGCATCTAAGGGTTAAAATGAGCTAAAAAGTTATCTGACACCAACTTGATCTGAAATGTTCGGAAAACTTGTTAATGCTATGCAAGCTCCCTCATCAGTATTAAAAATATGTGTTTAGGATCGTCTCAAATTAACCAAAATATGAAGGATTGTGTGGTCAAGTATTGAGTGTCTTTTATGAGAAATTTACGAGGTTAATTAGCTATTTAAAACACATATGTAGCAAGTAAATTTCATATAAATAAAACACAACAAACTCATAACACAAAGTTGATAAAGGAGTTCACCCCTCCTAGGCTACATCTCCTTGGACCTGCTTCAATGGCTAGGCTCTCTTTGGATTAATGGTTAATTCTCTAATTACATGAACCGACAGTGCTCCAATGGCTTTGCAACCTACTCCATTGGATTTAGAAGACCCAAAAACCCCAAAAGTGACTATCCAAGCTCTGCAATTTGACTTTAGTTGATCTAGGCTTGACCTCCTCTCCTGGTGGCCCTAGGTTTCCTTAAACTTCAACGTAGTAAAAATTCAAAATCATGTACATAATTGCCTTTCTGCCTCTGAAACCTATTCCATTGTGTTTAGAGCATCCAAATCATCTAGGAATGACTCCTTTTTGAGCCAAAATTGGTCAAAATATGCCAAAGTTATGGCCTCTTCAATTTTCCCTAGGAAAACTCCACCAAAACTGGAGAAATTCCAATTAACTCCGCCAAATTTGGAGTAAATTTTGAATTTATCGAACCCGCTAAAAGATCTGCCAAGTTAAACCGCATTTAATTAACAGTTAAGTATGCGTTAATTAATGCTAAACATTGCTTAGTCATTAAGTGCGTGGTTAGTGTAACCACTGGCCTATGGTTTTGGTGTATGGTCACATGTTGGCGATAAATGCAAGTGGTTACCTCCCAATCTACCATGTATTAAACTTTAAATGAAAGTTGTGCCCCATACTTGTGAAGAAAAAATATGGTGGTATATTGGTAGAGAATTGTGCTTGTGTGGGCGAGGTCACGAGTTTGATTCCCTGGCCTGCCAACTATAATTTATCCGACCTTTGAGAGGGCATGTGGCAGCCTTTGGGCTTGCCATGTGTCAATCTCTCATTGGTCCACTTAAAATACTCTAGACCAATCTGATGTCGATACTTGTCATGAACTAATTGAGCCACCTATGGGAATATTCTTGGAATATTCCTTGGAATATTATTTTTGCTGACTGGGCTATACGGATGCCTAGTGAGCATCCCAGTCACCTTGTACCCAAAATTTGTCTTTTGATAAAACGATCAGAACATGATATATTTCTCATATGAGATCCATTTTGAGTGAAATGAGTTTCATTGGGATCAAATTGCCGAGACGAATGCGGTCATTCAAGTTTTGAGTGATTTCGAGCACTTTGATTTTTGAGCAAATTTTTGCCCCTAATCCAGATTTCGATAAATGTCACAATAATAGCATGAAACATAAGCATGATGACATCAATAGGGTTACATGGCAATACAAATGACTACCACATGGTAGGTCATTAGAGAAAATTTCAACCTAAAAGCGGCCTCTGAAGGGAAAATAATAAAATAAGAGTTATGAATTTTGGAAGGAAAATGAAGATAACTATTTTTTTTAATTATATTTTTGGCTTATCTCTTTGTAGTTTTACTCAAATTTCAAGTGTGGACACTCATTGGATAAAAAATTAAATACCACATCTAATGAGTACCCATTATTCATAATTTTGAGAAAACCCACATTGATAAAAAAATTGACGATACATTTAAAAAAACGTGTTGAACATACTTTTTTAACGTATCTTAAATTTTGATCAATGTGGGTCTTCTCAAAAGTATGCATAATGAGTATTTGTTGGATGTGGAAGTTAATTCCACATGTAGTGAGTGTCTACACTTGAAATTTGAGTAAACTTATAAGGAGATAAGCTAAAAATACAATTAAAAAAAGTAGTTTTATTCTTTTCCCTCTGAAATATTTACATGTATCTCTTTCTAAATTTGAAGGACTTTTTTTGGCTTACATATTATGACATGAAAATTTCATGGGCAGTTCTTAGGCTGAAATTTCCTCTAATGACAGTTGGATTTTTTAGTGTCCCACTGGCTCGATTTCATGTGACACATGGAACCTCTCATGGGGTTCCATGTGGAATGATGAAATCATGTTGACATCAGCACATAGGTGACCATTACCCCTAGGGATCTGGCCACATGACTTGAGGGACTAGGCCCAAATGACCATGAAATATGGAAAAAGTCTTGGTCATATGAGAGGTCACATGATTTTCTCTAGAGAAACAAGGTATTCATTGGTCAACTCCCATATACCCTAGGTCCATAAAAATATGTATATATACATGGCTGTGAATTTTATTTGTACACAAACTTCACTTGTAACAACTAAGGAGTTCTACCTATCTGGTTTGTGAAGGTTCATAGTTTTCATTTGTTTTGTGTTCAAGCCCATGGAGGGATTCATTTTGTGGCTCACACATTTGCATTGATTATTGTCTCTATTCTTTTTGTAGGTTAATTATGTGTCTCACACATATGACTTGATCATTGGCTTTTTGAAGGTTCATTTTGTGTCTCACACATATGACTTGATCATTGGCTCTATGAAGGGTTGTTTTGTGGCTTATGCGTATGACTTGATCATGGCTCTATGATTTGCGAAGGTTCATGTTTTCACTTATTTTGAGTTTGATCCCACAAAGGGATTTGTTTTGTGGCTTACACATTTGTCTTGATCATTGGCTTTGTGGTTTGTGAAGGTTCTTTCTGTGGCTTATACATATGAATTGATGGTGTCTTTGTGGTTTATGAAGGTTTGTGGTTTTCGCTTATGCTAGGTTTGAGCCCACGGAGGGCTTCATTATGCAACTTATACATATGACTTGATCATTGGTATATGGTTGCAAGTCCAAAAACGACTACATTTTGTGGCACGTGTATATGGGTATGAAATAAAACTAGTTATGACCCATAGTATGACAAAATGTATTTCCTAGTCAGATTGGTAGTTGGTTTTGGTTTGTATGTATGAGGTCACCAGTTTGATGCCCGTAGAGCTTGGCATATCCATTTTTTAAACAAGGTTATTAGCGTGTCAGAACTGGTTAATTTTCTAAACCGTTAAGTTATTCTATTGAGCACTTAAAGGGCCATTACATATAATGCACACAAAACTTGTTATTTTGTTGAACATTTAATTTATTATATGGTTTTATATGGTTTTTGGGGTGATTTTGAATCTAAATTTAATTTTGGAAAAGGGGAAATGACCATAATTCAATTGTGATATTTCCAAGGGTTATGAAGAGTCACAAAGATGCATTTTTTTTATGTTGTAGAGATATATATTTCATTTTTAGGCTTATGATAATGTTTTAGGGTTTATGAGTAGGTGTTGTATGTATGAACAAAATAGGACCTGGGAAAGGTGTATGGTACTAGATTGATGAAAATGTTGTTGCAATGAATAGGTTATTACAAATTGGTGAACAGAGTATGATAACACTTGTTACGATTACAAATTGATGAATAGGTTATGAGAGGTTGATGAATAGGGTCATGATAATAATGATATGATAAGTTAATAAGACTTATATTGTTTTTAGTGCTTGTGGATATAGTCTAAAATATTGTTAAAGTGGGTGCACAAAAAGTTGAAGAAGGAGATGGGTTCCTCCACCGAGGTTGGAACCTCAATCAGTTTGCAACCTATTGCAAGTTAGTGCTTGCATATTTCCAAGGTTGGTGGCTAAATCAAGTTGTAGCCTATTGCATGTTGGCGCTTGCACATTTTGGGGGTTGGTGCCTCCAGTAGGTTGGTTCTTGAAAATTTACTTTTGGGGTGGGTGCCTCTAGTAGGTTGGTGTTTCCAAATCAATGTAATCAAATTGAAGAAGACAAAAAAAATCGTGGTTTTACCTACAACAGTTTCCACGTAAATGCTGGTGTTCTCATGTGTTGATGAGGTGACTATTACTTCATGCACACGTTTATTCATTGTTTTGTTGCATGTTATTCACTAATTCACTACTATATGTATTCATTTATTGATGAAATAATTTTGAAATATTAAATTTTCAATTATGGCTCACCCCCCCAAGTGTAATATTTAATCTAACAATTGGTATCATAGCAAGTTCCTTTAGGAACAATAAATCCTTTCGAGGTTGATCCAAGGAGCCATGCTGATGAAAGATCAAAAGAAGAAATGGATTTTGATACAAGCTCAAATATTCTTCTGAAAATTAATCTGGAAGAATCGAGAAGGATGTATAAAATTCTATCAAAACAGTTAAGAGAAAAGGAAGAATAAATTGTGCTCCTAAGAAAAGAATCAGAAGTGGAAAAACAATTAGAAAAAGAATCACCATTGGATCAATCACTACATAAGAAGAAAGATAGCCCAGAAAAGATCAGTAGTAGACATCAATCATCTAGTTACCAAACATTCTTCTATGGATACTATTTTTCATGCTATAAGTTTGGTCATAAAGTAGTTAACTGTAAAACTTATTATGAAAGAAAATAAATATTGCAAAACAACTAATCAAGCAAAAATTTTGAAAGTATGTACAATATTGGTAAAAAAAACTATTTTTGTCTACATAGGTATGTTGAATCCTACATATGCCATAACTTTGGACACAAGGCTCAAGATTGGAAAATCAATCAAACTATCTCCCAAGGGAAGGAATAAATCCCCTCTAAATTGAATGTATCGAAGAAAGAAGAAGAAAGACGTGGTCTCATGTTTTATGCTCAAAAATAGGAAAATAAATGGTATGTTGACAACGGTTTCTCAAGACACATGACAAGAGATCAAAGCAAGTTCATCAAACTCAATGAGATAGATGGAGGTAAGGTAATTCTTTGAAATAATGCATCCACAAAAATCGCCAGAAAAGGTACATTCAACATTGATAATGGAAGGCCTAAGGCTCAATATGTATTGCATGTTGGAGAATTTAAACATAATCTCCTACGTGTCGTTCAAATGTGTGATCAAGGATATGATCTCATGTTTAACTCTAAGAGATGTGAAATTAGAAATTCATATACTGGAAAATTGATAGCAATAGCTAACAAAATTTTAACATGTCTTGTTCCCTCAATGACTTACAAAGGTTATAGGGCACCAAAATTTTCTTTCTCATTTTCATTTTCACATATCCCTACTAAATTTGTCCTAACCACACATGCAAAAACCTAATTTTGATCTCTCATACATTTTTTTAAACACTATACATGCAAACCTTTCTTAAAATACTTTATATATAACCAATTGACTAGTATTATTCTTGTATACATTTTGTCAAACATTTTGTATGAAATCAAATAAAAAACATTGCTCTAATTCCACTAGCAACATAGTAATTGAAATATACCACTCAATCGTGCAACTTTTGATTTTTGTCTTTGAGGTATTTTATCAAATAGTTTGTATGCAAATACATCATTAAACCATTTAGGAATTTTTTCAAACACTTTGCATGAAAAATAATATAGAAAATTATTTGCATGCAAATAGGCATATATCAACTACAAAAATACTATCCCCATCCACAAAACAATATTTTCATTGGGCCATTTCATCAAACAATTTCTATGCAATAAATCATTAAACCATTTAATCATTTCTTCAAACACTTTGCATGCAAACCAATTGTTAGTATGAAAATTCTTAGCAAGTGTACCAAAAGTACTTCACTTAAGTCATTGGTGACAAGTGACCCTAACAAGAAGATATGGTTGTTTATGCTTCATATATGTAATGAAAAAATAAGAAAAACCTGCAGCATAAAGATCATTTGCAACCCAAAACATATAACAACAAGAAATAAACAGTGTAGTACCTAATGGAAGACTTCAAATGAGATATAAATTTATTAAAGCACCTGATGAGGAATATTTACAACATGGGTATGTAGATCCCCTTCCATGGGATGGGTCCTTTTTATGTCCTTGTGCTTCAACGATCCACTTCTCTTTCTCAATATGCACAAAACCCAAAAGCAAGATGGAACTCAAGTGAGAGCTCAAATGTGATAAGACAATAGTGGTGATGACAATAATTATCATGGTCAAGAATGAATAGAAAACCATCCTATTTATAACAAAGTACTGAACTAAATTAGGAAATGGAAAATAATAAAATATTATTGACCAAATCAAAATCTAGCCATTAGGAATATTTTATTATATTTTTTGGAGAGGGAAAAGATATTCAAAATGGTAAAATATGATTATTTAGAAAGTGGTTGAAGTAATAAGAAATAAAATGATTTATTAATCACTTTGTGAGAATTAAGAAAAGTGTGAATTTGAAATAATTATTAAATAATTGTTTAACAATTATTCCAAAAATAAAAATAAGGAATAATAAATAAATAGTGATTTATTAAATTTTTCCAAGATGATCTAGTCAAATGTGACAAGGAATAATTATCAAATAATGGTTTAATAATTATTCCTAAAGAATATTAAATAAATAATGACTTATTTAAATATTATTATGGGGTTTTTGAATTTTAATCAGAAATAATTTAATAAAAATGGTTTACTAAATTATTTCCTATGATGAGAGTGAATTTAGCATGGTAAAATTAATCCTACATGGTGTGTTTCGATCCACCTAGTATGAAATGGATAGGTGATCTTTTTTAGGTGATAACACTAATATAGAAAATTCCCTAGGGAATATATTATAAACTATAGAAGTCCAAGTTCTAAAAACTGAACCAGATGATTAGTGAGCATTTTCCTCATTATGGTTCAATTTTTAACCTACAGAACCTCCCAAATGAAAATTTATAACATAAATTCCAACATGACCTATTTGATGCATGATTTTAGGAGCATTAAGTAAGCTTGAATTCCTCTAATCATATGTCTTAAGATTTAAAAGCTGGACCAAATGATTAAAGGGATTTTCCCTCACTATGGTCCAAATTTTACCTTTTGGAACCTCTTGAAAGAAACATTATAGCAGAAAGTACAACATGACCTGTTTGATGCACGATTTAGGAGCATTCAGGAAGCTCTACTTCCTCTGATCATATCTCCTAAAATATCATAACCCAATATATAAAACTTAGACTAGATGATCAATGATATTTTCCCTCTCTATGGTCAAAGTTTTAACTTTTGGAACCTCCTAGAATAAAAGTTGTAGTAAAAATTCCAACATGGCCTATCTGATGCATGACTTTAGGAGAATTTTGGAAGCTTGAATTCCTCTTATCATATATCCTGAAATACCATGACCCAAGATCTGAAATTTACAAAAAAATGATAAGTGGGATTTCCCCTCACTAGGGTCCAAGTTTCAATTTCTATAACCTCCCAAAAAAAATGTTATAGTAGAAATTCTAGCATGACCTGTTTAAAGATGCATTTAAGAATCCCAACTTCCTCTCATCATATTTCCTAAAATTTTCTGACCCAAGATCTGAAAACTAGAGCAAAGAATCATCAGGGTTTCCCCTCACCATGATCCAAGTTTGAGCTTCTGGAACCTCGCAGAAGAAAATTTATAGTAGAATGTGATAAATTTTAATCCTAGAGCCTTGCATGTCCACATGCAACATATTAACTTGCACATAAAATTCAAGACATATTTCTTACAACCACAGCTAGAATTTCAATATAATCCACATAATAATCAAGGCATTTTTCATATTAATTCCATGCAACAATTTCCTGAAACCTTGCAAGATTATCACAAATTATACATCCATTCAATAAAAAGACTAATCATCATATTCAAATATCATAGTTAATAACGCTTCTGAAATATAAAAATTGTTGAAAATAAACGTGGGACTTCGATTTTCCATTGAGTCACAAACTAGATGCAACGTGCAATTTCTTGTAGTATTCACCCCAAGCTAGATCCATGATCCAAGGGGATTTTTTAAGAAAACTCAACTAGAAATCATGCTAAGCACTAAGAGTATGGAAATTTCTTTGTTGCGGATGGTTTATCATTTGTGGAAAGCACTGCAGGAATTCACCTTTTTGGGTGGTTTTTCAACCCAAAAATCCAATTATATCCTTTATCCCATTTCTTTCATCCCCAAAGAGAGAGCCCTTTTTTTGGTTCCAATTCCTTTTTATCCTTTTTCATTTGTGTCTCTTAATGTTCCATATGGAACATTATTCAAGATATTTCTTGCTAGTTGCACATTTGATTGACTAGTGGTGCCAACTAACATCACTTAAGTTGTTTTCCCTTTCCCCCCTTAGATTGTGGACCGATGGTCCTAGTCTTCAAGTCATTCAAATAAATTTATAGTTATTTATAATTAGAGTACAATTACATTACAAAAAAGAGAGGGGTGGGGGAATTAGGGGTGTTACAAACCCCACCCCCTTAAGGGGAAAACCATCCTCAATATTCTTAGTAGCAAACTACTAAAAGAAAATTGAGTTGTATTAACATCTCTTTTATCTCAACAACACTTCCCATGTCCTGAATCCTTTTTTCCAACCATGTTGTTCATTTTTCTCATGGATCCTTCAAGGAACGAGATCAACTCATTATTTCCTAGGACACAACCATTTTACTTCTAATTCCAAAGAGAATGATCATGATTCTTTCAGATCAATCGAATTTTCAAGTTATGGCATCCCCTTATTTGCTTCCTTAGTCCCTTAGGTGATGTAGTTCTTCTTCCATGCAATCACTCACCTTGCAAGCTCAATCATCCCCTTCTCTTCTTCCTCAGTCCCTCGATCGATGCATCCCTTAGCAAGGATTCCTCACAGAGGATTCCAGTGTGAAGACCAAATAGCCAACCGGCTTAAAGGGCAAGAGATCAAAGAGCAAATCCAGTAGAACCTAAATAATAGGGACATCAAGCAGCAGTTCAATAGTTGTCTCTATCTTCATGCATGAAGATATTTCTTTTTCCTAGATTAGTTCTCAATGCAGTTTGAGATATTTTGTAACTCCTTTTTGTATAAATACTTCATAATTCAAAGTATTGTGGTGGATTATTTTACATTTATAGAGTTATTTTGATCTTAAAACCTAAGGGTGATTGTACCATTTTCAAGTCAACAAACTGGAGCAGGTAATAAAAGCAATTCTCTACAGGATTCATGAGATGAGCTATTTGCTGTGAAGTAACTTCTTTGTTTGATTTTGTTACCTTCTTATGTATTTCATAATCTTAAATGTGTTCTAAATTTGAATGAATTAACTGGAGATATCACTCATAATTTGTTTAAGTACACTCTGTTTTTCACAGTTAGTCATTTACATGTTTTCCTCTGATACCCGGATTTGAGAACCCTTAATTGCTCTCCCATCCCGGTTGACCTCATTCATTCCTTCGAGAGTCCGGCCTAGGGAACCCTTAATTGCTCCCTGGATCCGATTTGAAACCATTTCACCATTTAGCTTTTGAGATCTGCAGTAACTCATCTATCTTGCATACATTGTTTTTAGAATTGAATACAGTCTTGTTTGTCTCACATTCGACCCCATAGCCCAATGGTAAAAGCAAACTTCTGTTCATCTAAGTAAAGTGATCCCACCACCCAAATTCAAGACAAAACCCAAGTGCAAACAATAACTAGCCTAAAATTATCTTAACTAAAACAAAGTTAAATTATAAAGAGAGAGCCCTCTCTGAGCATCAGGAAGGTTAGGTCCTGATCTCCAAAAGTGGTTTGTGGCTACCTTTGACTTTTCTTCCTTATTTAGCTTCGAAAGAAATATCAAAGTGATAACATAATTGGCGACCATACTGGGGACTTCGATCCTTAGTCTCATAAAACTTTAAGTAAACCTTAAATTTCATCTTAAGCCCTTTAAGGTCATTTTCTGAAGTTAATCTTGAAAAATTTCATAAAAACAGTTAAAAAAGTTAAAATTCTAGCTCCTAAGAAGACTCACTATACCAGGGCCAATCCAGATCCAAACCCTGCTACTATAGTTGATGACCTAGACAAGATTTTAAGAAAATTAAAAAACAAAGAAACTCAGGCAAGTATTAGCTAGTTAGTCAAAGAAAATTCACTCCTTGAGGAGTTTTCAAATTTAGAGGAAATCCCTTTTAATTTTTCATTTGACCTCTCACTATTTAGAACTAAATCTGAGAATGCCATCCATGAAACAGTGTTAGACCCTGAGTTTACTCAATTTATTGAATCAAAAAGGGTTATCCATCTAGATTTAGATAAATTCATCTTGGACGCTTTTGAAAAGTAAGAATCCTTGACCTATACATTGATCAACAATATAGATAGTGCTTACCTTCAACAATCTATTGAAGTAGCTGCCCTCATTGCTGTTGCCTCTGAAATTTCTGCACAATGTACACTCACTGTAAGTACACCTATTTTTACTACGACCTCACCAATAGTATCCATAGTCCAGTCACCTAAACTAGTTATTAATCAACCATCCTCACCAGCATCTAGTTCATCTCCATCAATTTCAAGCCCTTCCTCAAGTACCAGCTCCTTACCCCCCAGTCAAACCGAAATCATAGCTATGGTAAACTGATATGCACCTCTAGTTTTACCTGCACATGTCCATGCCATGCCCCTAGATTATCAGAGTAAAATCTTCCTGTTTGATGCTACTAGTCAGTACACTTCCCAACGACATGTAAACAACATGTCTGACTTTTTTGAGTTGCATGAGATAGATGAAGCAGATGTCCAAATGAGGTTGTTTGCCTAAACTTTAACTAGGGATATCAAGAAATGGTTCAAAGCCTTTCCTACCAACCATATTGTAGATTTAGCTAATTTTCATAGATTATTCATTGATAGATGCGAGAGAAAGAAAAACCCATTGCAAATACTTTCTGAATATGAAAACATTAGAAGAGCTCCTAATGACTCAATTCAAGACCCACTAGGTTCAATAGTATCTACAATGCAATTCCAGCCAATATTAAGCCTCCACCTGACCTAGTATTAATTAAATTCCCTGATGGTTTTGACACTGACATGTCATACCAGTTAAGGGAAAGAAACCTTGAAACATTGGAACAAATGCAAAGCAATGCCATTAGTGTAGAGACCAACCTATTAGCCAAGAAAGCCCGAATGAGAAATGAAAAGAAAGTTGTATTTAAAGAGGAAACTTCCACTTTAGATGGAAAAGTAGATATTTTAGCTAAGAGTTTAGAGAGAATAATGGATAGAATAGAAAACATGGAGAGGAAAAATCAATGGGAGAATCAACAACCACCCCCAATAACAAACCCCAATTTTAGGAAGAACCCTAACACTGGAAAGAATGTTGTACGAGATCAACAGATTAGCCCCCCCTTCCAAGAGAACTATGTTGAGGCCTATATAATCTTACTAGAAATCAAAGACGAAGATGTTATTTTTCTTACTCAAGAAGAACAGGAGTTGTATATGTTGCAGCAGTTGTAGTTAGAATCTAGTGAATCCTTTGATTTTAAACAGGGATATGAGTCAGCTATATATGAGGTACACAAACAATATAGCTTGAGAAGTAAAAAGAACAATGAAACTCCCATTAAAAGATCCATCCAGAGCCAGACTAAGATAATAAAAGAAGCTCCAGTTACCAAAGTGTTACAAATCCTCCCTAGGGGAACACCGGATACTTCTACCCCTAAAATTGTAGATATAACCTCCACTGAAACTCAAACAAAGACAATTACTGAAATCAATCAAAATAAGATAATCAAGGCAAAAAAATAGAAACACATACTGAAATGCTTAGTACTGAGAAACAGGATAATAATACACAAACTGCACATGTTAAGGAAGATCTAAATTAAACAAACAAATCTCAGCTCCCTTTCAACATTAAAACTGAAATAGAAAAATTAAAGAGATCAGTTCCCTTGACCGAACTAGTAAAGAATGAATCCTATAGGTCACAGATAACTGAAACTTTAAACATAGGAGAGGGAGAGGATGTTGTTAACTTGAATGATGATCAGCCTAAATTATTGTTTGGCCTTGAGGCTAATGGTATTCATCAGTAAGGGGGAGTTCCTCCTTTCTACATTAGCCTAAAAATTCATGACAAAATATTACATAATGCTATGTTACACTCAGGGGCATCCCATAATTTGATGCCAAAGGCAATCATGGAGAGATTGAACCTAGACATTATCAGACCATATAAGGATTTGTTTTCTTTTGACTCTAGCCAAGTTAAATGCCTTGGTTTGATCAAGGACTTATGTGTAACTCTTGTCCAGTGCCCTGCAAGGAGTATTCTAATGGACATAGTAGTTGCAGACATCCCACCAAAATATGGAATTCTACTATCTCACTCATGGGGAGAAAAACTGCAACGATCCTTGCAGTTAGATATGTCTTATTCCACCTTATCTGTTTTTGGCCAACCAAGAAAACTATATAGAGAGACCTTGATGAAATACATCATGAGTGGTGATGAAAAACCACAAAACTTTCCCATATACTCCATGCATTCAAATATGGACTCTTTTATCTTGTACAATGCAGAACATGACAATAAGGAAATCATAGCTCAATAACTAAAATACAAAATAGTTGACAGTGAGAACATTTTTCATGAGTCCCTATGGCATCTAGACTTAAATGGATCTGTCAATAGGTTAGGGGCTGGTGCAGGAGTGTGAATCCATAATATGGAGAATAATCATGTTGAGGGACATTCTTTCAAATTGAACTTCAAGTGTACCAATAACATGGTTGAATATGAAGCCCTAATTCTAGGGTTACAATTGGTTAGGAAACTTGGAGCTAAAAGAGTTTCCATTATGGGAGACTCAAAGCTTTTTATTAAACAGATTAATGGTGAATACTCTGTAAACAATCCCAGACTTGGTCAATATAGGGAAATTGCCCTAGACTTGATCAAAGACCTTCTGGAAACAAACTTTGTTGCCATTCCTAGAAAACAAAACATGTAAAACCACAGTCTGGCCACTTTTGCTAGTACCTGTAAATTGCCATTTCAACCCAACCACCAGTACACTGTGGAAGTCAAACATAGGCCTGTCATACTAGACAACCTGAAGTATTAGCAGATTTTCTCCCGGGATTCTCAGATTTATGATTTCATGAACAATGAAGGTGAGTTTCAAAATTGTAAGATAGATACAGATTGTACAGTAGACAATAATATAGAAAGTAATATAGAGGTAAATATTTCAGATATAGCTAAACCAACTAAATTTACTATAGTATAAATAAATAGTTTAGAGAATGTAGAGATTGAAGAAATAATGAATGATGATTCATAAATTCTTAATCTGAAAAATAAATTTTTGCCTAAGGGATTAGTCCCTTTAGAAGATCTGTTTGACTCTAATGATGTAGCCAGGAAACCCAAAATGGAACCTTTGAGAGCTGACATAGAAGACTGTAACATAGGAACTGAGGATAAACCAAAACTCATTAAAATATCTAAAGCCTTACCTTCAAAGGAAAAGGTTAAATACATCAATTTGTTTAAAGAGTTCCGAGATGTATTTTCCTGGAGTTATGAGGACTTAAAATCTTATGACACTAGCATAATCCAACACAAAATACCTCTAAAAGAAGATCATAAACATTTCAAATAGAAACTTAGGAGAATAAACCCAATTCTTATGCCGTCTATTGAAAAAGAAGTTAAAATAACATTTGATGCCCAAATTATAGCCCCCATTAGGTACTCAGATTGGATTTCAAGCTTAGTCACCACTAAGAAAAAGGCTGGTGAAATTAGACTCTGTGTAGATTTTATAAATTTAAATAAGGTCTCACTAAAAGGTAATTATCCTTTACCAAAAATGGACCATATCCTGCAGAGGGTAGTAGGCTCATAAAGGATTTCACTGTTAGATGGATTCTCTAGGTATAACTAGATCTTAGTTCAACCAGAAAACCAAGCCAAAACTACATTTACTACCCCATGAGGTACCTTCATGTATTTGAAGATGCCTTTTGGATTAATGAATGCAGGTAACACATTTCAAAGAGCTATGGATATAGCTTTTGCCAAGGAGATCCATGACTTCCTAGTAGCATACCAAAATGACATCACCGTGCTCTATAAATCTGACAATGAACATCTTGACCACCTAAGAAGAGTATTTATCAAATGTAGAAAATTTGGGATTTCTTTAAATCCCAAAAAGACACTCTTTGATCTGGAAGAGGGAAAACTGTTGGGACATATCATATCTAAAGATGGGATTAGAATAGATCCTGGTAGAATAGAGGCCATTTTTACCATTACCCATCCTAGAAACGTTAGAGAGTTACAGTCATTTCTAGGCAAGATAAACTTCCTTAGGAGATTCGTTTCAAATCTAGTAGAACTAATTAGAGAATTAAATAACATGCTAAGAAATGACTCAGCACTTAAATGGACAGTGGAGGCCAAACAACCCTTTGAAGCCATCAAGGAAGCCTTAACCAAGACCCCAATCCTTATAAGGCCTGATTTAACAAGGATTTTATAATTGTTTCTTTTGCTTCAGAACACACCATTGTAGTAGTCTTGCTGCAAAAGAACAACCAAGGATATGAACAACCAATTGCATTTTTTGGTAAATCCTTAAGAGATGCCACACTCAAATACAATATTGTGGAAAAAAAAGCATTAGCTTTAGTAAAGGCTATCAAAGACTTCAGAGTATACATTCTATATTCTCACATTATTGCTTATGTTCCAAATTCTGTAGTTAAAGACATTTTCACACAAAATGGGCTTGAAGGGAAAAGAGGCAAATGGATTGCCACAATATTGGAATATGACATAGAGATAAAGCCAACTAAGCTTATCAAAGGCCAAGGTTTAGCCAAACTCATGGCTGAATCAAATTGTCAGGCCCTTGATATAAACTTCATTAGTGCCCTTGATGATTAGGAGGAGATGGCAACTCCACCGATTAGTGAACCTTTTACCGATTCACCTTGGTATGTAGATATTATATTTGTATTAAAAAGTTTACAAGATCCTCCTGGTTTAACAAGAACTGAAGCTAGATTTTTGAAGATGAAGTCATTAAAGTATTGTATCATAGATAATGCATTGTTTTGGAAAGATAATAGTGGTATTCTTTTTAATTGTTTACTGAAAAATGAAGCTGAAAAAATCATGCAAGAGTTTCACACAGGGGATTGTGGAGGACACTTGTACTGGAAGACTATTGCTGACAAAATCCTGAGTGTTGGTTTCTACTGGCCCAATTTGCTTGCAGATGTTAAAAAACATGTGACCTTCTGTCATAAATGTTAGATATTTGAGGGAAAGAGAAAAATTTTACCCTTGCCTCTTAAACCAATTTCCACTGAAATGCCATTTCAACAATGGGGGTTAAACTTCATTGGAGAAATACACCTAGCCTCCTCAACTCAGCACAAATGGATTCTGACAGCTACTAACTATTTCACCAAATGGATAGAAGCCATCCCTTCTAGACAAGCCACAAACACTGTCATAATCTCATTTCTAGAAAATAATATCCTGTCAAGATTTGGATGCCTCTAGAAGCTCATTACTAATAATGCAACTGCCTTTAAATCCAAGAGAATGATAGACTTCTGTAACAAATACCACATCATCATTGGCCACCCCAAAACCTATTACCCTCAAGGTAATGGACTTGCAGAGTCATCTAATAAAAGCCTGGTAAATATCATTAAGAAATTGCTGGAAGATAACAAAAAGACATGGAACAATAAGTTAGTCAATGCCTTATGGGCATGTAGACTGACTACTAAGAAATCCATTGGAACATCACCTTATCAGCTGGTATATGGGATGGATGTTGTTTTTCCATCATATTTAGGAGTACCAATGATGAATGTCATCCAGGAATTACAGGTGGAACCAAATGATATTCAGAAAAGAATAAACTAGACCATACACCTGTAGCAAACTAGAGAAGAAGTACATGTAAAATCATAGGTTATCCAAGACAAAATCAAGAAGGTTTTTGATAAAAAGACTAAAGAAGATGATTTTTACATAGGAGATAAAGTCCTTAAGTGGGATTCAAGAAGAGAAGACAAAGGCAAGCATGGAAAATTTGATTTTTTGTGGCAAGGGCCTTATGTCATTTATGGTTACAGGGGCAACAATTCCTTTTTCTCGAGAGAGATAGATGGATCAGATCTACCAGGAGGACCTGTTAATGGTAGAATGCTGAAGCATTATTTTTTCAATGACTAATAATAGTTCACCTTACTTTGCATCATTATACATAACATTGTAGAGTGTAGATTGGATTGGATGGTAATCCTTTGAAGTTGAAGCCCGGAGAGAAGGCCCTGAGCTTTGAAGGATTCACTATCATAACTATCAATAAAGCAGAATCACAGAAGGACAATTCACAAGGTAACTATAGTCACAATTCAAAGGCTACTGATCTTTAGAGTTCTTGACATTTCACCAGGAAATGCCATCCACATGTGGAGCCACTGTTAGGGTCCTATAATAATAGGATTCATAATTTTGATTTGGTTGTGATTAAGTCTTGTAATATTGTACATACCTTTGCTTTTCTGCAAATGTTTTCCATATTGAAAAATTAAAAAATGTAAAGAGGGTATGTCCTAAAAGAAATATCAAAGGACAAAAAGAATAAGAAAAGATAAAAAAAATGAAAAAATATGAACCCCAAACAAAAACAGATCATGAAAGTGTGCAAGTCCAAGTGCCACTACTCTTTACCGTCTAAAATAATGGTTGTACGCAGCTTGTCATAAATGCCACAACCCATGAATAGTCAAATAGTTTAATCTTGACTACTTCATGCTTTAAATTTCATGTTTATAGTTAGAGAATAAAATATCTAGCCAAACTGTTTAATATTGGCAGATCAGTAGATAGGTAGAGAAATAAAAGGAGCTCATCAGTTTAATCTAAGCCCTTGGAAGATATAAGGTTAGAAGTAGATAATTTACTTTTCAAAAGAAAAAGGAAAGAAAGGGTCTGCTAGCTTAAATGCACCCAACAAAGTGAAGAAAAAATGTTAGGGTAAGTAAAAGGGTAAGTAGAAGAAAGGTTGCAGAAAGTACAAAGTTGATTGAAGCATAAGAACAACTATCATGTTTAATCATGTGTTTTAGTTGCAGGAGCAATTATCAAAGTAAAAGGATGCTTATAAGCTAATTTGGTTAACTTCCCCTTCATTTCATTTCACCCCCCACTAAATACTTACTAACTTCCCCTTTTATCCCTTCATTTCTTATGAAGACACCTTTTCCCTTCATTTTCACCATTGCCCCTTGGTTTCACACATTCCCTAGCAAATTACCCTCCAAATTCATTCCCCTACCCAAAACCCTTTTTCCCTAGTGCGAAACCACTTTCAACTTTAAAAAATCACTTTCCCCTTGATCAGTTTCCCTAAAAACCCCAAAAAACCCAAAAAACCACTTTATCCTATGTTTTATTCCCTCCCCCTCCATCCCCGCATTATTAATTAACTCCACAAATATCATTTTCCCGACAAAACCTTGGCCCCACTTCAAAAACCGGGCCATTACAGTTTATCCCCGCCTCAGTCATTAATTAATTACAAATCAATTGTAATTAATCCTCGGGCCCCGCTAATTTCCACCCCAATTTCCCACCGTGTAACTTCACCGCGCAATAGCCATCAGATATGTCACCCCCAGATTTGACGGCATGCATCCATATCGCGTCCATTCACCTCCTAAAGTTTACCTGCTCGAGAGCATGTGATATGAGCGGTTTTATCCGGGCCCCTTTTGGTTATGTGGCAGCTCCACATTAACTCGTGTTCTAATGGGAAAATATCGCCCAATGACCAAAAGTGGTGCAATGGCCTCCTAAACCGCCTCCCCGCACAAGCCAAAAACATCACTGCTCATTATGAAGTCTCGCACCAACTTCTAATTGTTGCTGGTTAAAAGGCTGCAAACCCCCATTTTTACCCTTTTTGCTCAATTTGCTTTGCGAAATCTTCCAAGCCTTCCTGCACAAACTCTAGTTTCTGCAACCAAATTCAACATCCAAGTACCTTCCAAGTATGCCCCGGACGCCTAATTCAGCCATCCACAGCATACCTGAAGCCACATTACCCTTTATGGCCGCCATTAAAACCAGTTTGCAGTCTGAACCTCAAATTTCAAGTATTTTGAGAAAAACCAGAACAACCCTCTCGATTTGAAAGCGTACATTTAATTAACAGAATAATTAATTTAATTTAATTGATTTTCCCCTCAAATTGAGATTATTTCCCCCCTAAATACCCAAACCACTACCTTGAAAACTACCATTACCCTATCACTACACCTCAGTTTTCAAAACCTTACTGCTTCATCCTGTATAAGCCTAATTCCCAAATTTTATCCTCAAGATGGTTACCCAGACCTCTCTAGATGTCAGATCGGTCTCAACCCCTCACCTGGACATTAACCATTTGGCTCTAGTAGACAGGGATTTCCAAATTAAAGAAACTGCAACTCCAGCCCACCTTCTGAAGCTCCACCGCTGGAGTAAAGATAGTTTCCTAAACCATGCTGATGACATCAACCTTTGGGAATCCAATTTGCTCAAGTATACATTCCCAGAAGTTCACCCATTCCCAAACATTGTACATTTTTGTTATGCATGTTGTATCCCAAGGAAAAGGGCTATTGTGGCACCAAACCAACAGTCGTTATTCACCATTATTGCTGAATCCATCAACCAGATGTTACAAATCCAACCTAGCCCTAATCAGACCCCTCTGTCCATTGGAAACCTGTTGGGCCTGTACATCACACTATACCCAGTTAAAATCAAGCAAATTTTCCAGAATTTCATCATTGAGGAACGCCATACTCCTACAGACACTCCACCCTATGTTGCCACCATTTTTCAGAGACTGGTAGGCACATAATCACCATGCTCTCATGCATCCTAGGATACACATCAGATGAGCATGTGGATGAGGTCATCATGGCCTTCCTGTCCATTTCCACTCCTGGCAAGCCTCCAGCTATCATGTTTGATTATGCCCAGTTCATTGCAGACAGAATGCATGAACAATTCACTAGGTTGCCCACTGAAAGAGTTTTCAAATACCCTTCAATGTTTTTTTATATGTTTTTATATTACCAGACAAACAAGTTCCCTGTAAGGATCTAGAAATTGGACACCAAGGGAAAGGAGAGATCAGTCATCTACTAGATACCCTTGGTCCAGAGGTTTTCCACAACATTCACCTACAAAGACTTCATAGACTCCTTTGTGTACCCAGTCATGAACATGTTGACTTCTACTACTCAGCCCAGAATCAATCAAGACATTAAGAGGGTACTGCAACTGGCCAAGAACAACAAGGTGGGGGATTTGTACTTGTACCAAAACCACACCGAGATCAGAATTTATGGTTGTGAGCTAGCCCCCTATAAGTTTCCCAAATACCTCCCTATGAGGATATTTTCTCTTGAATACTTTAGACAAATCATTAGCTTTGATGAGGTCCACTTCCTAGCTTATAGGAAGAAAACCCAGTTCAAAATGAAAAATTAAATAGGACCATTCATTTGCAACAATAGAGAGGTTGAATCAGAGGCCGACAGGTTACTTCAACAAATGAAATTTAGAAACAGTTTCATCGGGCACTATGACCCTCAGGAGGTCATAAACAAGCTTAGACTTAGGGTCAAGTTGGGAGCATACATCCACCACCCAAGACCTAACATTGAATAGTTTGCTAACCAGGATGAGTGGGTGGAGAACACCTTGATTGATATGGACAACACAGTTGTGGATGTGGAGAACACACTGATTGATCTAGAAAAGCAGTTTGACCAGAGATCTTTCCTATAGGTTTCAGATTTACAAGGGCCAATGAACATTCCTCCTATCATACAGACCCCAACAAATGAGGAGAAGAATCCTAAGAGGAGAAGGGATGAGGCATCTAGCTCTGTCATGGAGACTTTAGATGAATTATTTAAGCAAAATAAAAGGCCCAAGTTGAATCCTGTGTCTAAATAGGAGGAAAACATTGAATTAGAGGAAATAATTGACATTGATGTAATGGGGCAGAGAAGTAAAGAAACACCTAAAATGGCTGCACCAGGTGAAACAGAGCAGCCATCAACCTCCAATACACAGATGATAGAGAGACATCAAAGTATGGAGGTTTCTTCCTTTGTCAGGTCAGCTGACAAGGAAAAGGATATTAAAGACAGATTCAAAGAGATAAAAATGAGGAATGAAAAGTTGAAAGTAGAAACATATGCGAAATACCTCAAGCTTACACCACCAAACTAGACCAGACTGATTTTAGCTTTTGACATCAAAGAAGGAAAAATGTAGGTGTCATTGTTGTGAGCAACCAAAGACCTCAGCAGATTACAAGAAGACTAATTTTGAGGTCTTGGCCAGGGATTTTCATCCCATTGATCAAATAGAGTCACAAGTAGGCTGGAGAAATGATATACTCCACCCTCACAACAAAGGCCATGGCTGCTTACAAGCTGCGTGATTCATTGGACAATGTGACAGCTCAATACAAATTGGAGAGGGCCTCTTCACAGGCTAAAGACACTAGGATAAAGTCCTTGGAGGACTTGGTTATTGAACTGGGCCATGAACCAAGTGATATTAAGGCCACAGAGAAAATAATCAAAAAGAAGAATGAGGGCATAACAGCCCTCAAGAAACAACTCAAGTTGCCTCATTTACAGCACCCACAGACAAAGGAAGTCCTATAAAGCCAAACCAATCATGAGGAAATGATGGACTTAGTGTTGCAGCAGAATGACCAGTAAAAGGAGATGGAGAAAGAGTTGGATAGATTGATTTAGCTCAAACAAGCTAGTATTGATAATGCTCATGCAACTATCATTCCAACAGTGACCACAACTATACCGTCTACTTTGGAAACATCATTAGCTCTCATTGCTCCAATGGCCATTTCATTACCGACATCTGCACTGACTACATCAGCAACAAGATCAACAGTAATAGCCTCCACAAGTGATGAAGCAAGCAGGCTGGTCAAGGCAATGGAAGAAATGTCCATTCAGACCACTGAGATGAATAGACTGAAGGAGAAAGTCACTAGCCTGGAGACATATTGTAGACATGCCCAGATCATGCATAAAGAAGAACAAAAAGGACTACAAGGATGAATGAAAGAATAAAAAGCCTGGAGAAAGAACTGACATTGAATGAAACTATAGGTAAGGCTAAAGAGAAACTGTGGGCCAATATCATTGACTTTGTCAATGGTATTTGGCCATCCATCTAGGTTATTTTTGAACAAATTGATTTAATAAAGCAGGCCACAAAATCCATTTAGAGAGTCAAGGAAGAACTTGGAGATATGCCAGAGGAAGCAGCAAGAATCATCCACTTCCTCAACTCCAAGAATAAGTATGAGCTGAAAGAACTTGAGATACCTGATAGGACATGAACAATTTTGGAAGTCATAAAGGTCCGCACTAAGAGGAATTTGATGTTGAATTTAGAAGATGAGTGTCAAAACATGCAACTAGCCATTGACAGGTTCATGGTTAAGCTCGAACTTTTCAAGGAAAAGGGATTACCTAATCCCTTAGTTATAAATGATAAGTTAATGACACATGAGGATTACAATAAGAAGATCAGGGAAGTGGCCAGAGAACAGGTAATCACTTCATCCATGAAGGGCTTACCAACAGGAAAAGTGTTGTATCAAACTTTTGAAAACTTGTTTTACCTCCAGCATGAGGTAAAACACCTGTTTATTAATAAGCTAACCTTTGCCAAATATATGGAGGCAGATGAAATATACAGAAAAATTCTCAATATCCAATTACCATATGAGAAAAGATGGGAAAAATTGAATGATTTACTGTAGGAAAAACACAGTAAAAATATAAGTCTACAGTGAAAAGTAAAAGAGCACAGTAAAAGGATATTGACAGGTCAGCAAGGTTAAAGTGTATCAAATGAAAGAGTATCAAATGAAAGCTTAAAGTAAAGCAGAACATCCAGCATGAAGACCAAACAGCCAACCAGCTTAAAGCGCAAAAGATCAAAGAGCAAAGCCAGCAAAACCTAAATAATAGGGGCATCATGCAGTAGTTCAATAACTATCTCTATCTTCTTGCATGAAGATATATCTTTTTCCTGGATTAGTTCTCAATGCAGTTTGAGATATTTTGTAACTCCTTTTTGTGTAAATACTTCATAATTCGAAGTATTGTGGTGGATTATTTTACATTTGTAGAGTTATTTTAATCTTAAAACCTAAGGGTGATTGTACTATTTTCAAGTCAACAGACTGGAGCAAGTAATAAAATCATTTCACTACAGAATTCATGAGATGAGCTATTTGCAGTGAAGTATATTCTTCATTTGATTTTGTTACCTTCTTATGTGTTTCATAATCTTAAATGTGTTCTAAATTTGAATGAATTAACTGGAGATATCACTCAGAATTTGTTTAAGTACACTCTGTTTTACACAGTTAGTCATTTACATGTTTTCCTCTGATACCCGGATTTGAGAACCCTTAATTGCTCTCCCATCCCGGTTGACCTCATTCATTCCTTCCAAAGTCTAGCCTAGGGAACCCTTAATTGCTCCCTGGATCTGATTTGAAACCATTTCACCATTTAGCCTTTGAGATCTGCAGTAACTCATCTATCTTGCCATGTAGACATTGTTTTTAGAAATGAATCCAGTCTTGTTTGTCTCACATTCAACCCCATATCCCAATGGTAAAAGAAAACTTTTGTTCATCTAAGTAAATTTATCCCACCACCCAAATTCAAAACAAAACGCAAGTGCAAACAATAACTAGCCTAAAATCATCATAACTAAAATAAAGTTAGATTATAAAGAGAGAGCCCTCTCTGAGCATCAGGAAGGCTAGGTCATGATCTACAAAAGTGGTTTGTGGTTACCTTTGACTTTTCTTCCTTCTTTAACTTTGAAAGAAATATTAGAGTGATAACACAACCAATCTCAACCTTTAAAATAAGAATTAATTTCCAAAGTCAAAGCACACTTTTCTTCAATCAAGGAACTCCTTCATGCAACTAAAAAAATCATCTAATTGTGACAGCAAGCTTCAATCCTATAATAGTTATTCACAAAAATCTGATCTACATTCGTAACCTTATTAACTCAAAAATATTCTCTTTGAAAATAATTAAACATGAAGTTTGATCTTTCCCTGAAAATTAGGAAGTGCAGGTACAAGTTAATGTGTTGTGACAACATTCATTCTCGAATTACCAAAGCATATTTAGTTCAAGATATCAAGAACACTTCAGAATCATAATCACACATTGCATAAACACATCAAGGCTCATATATCATACAAGAACAAAAGACTATTACTATAATGAACCAAAGGAATCAATTTGTGAAACTGTAAATGCACTAGTGTAGGAATGCATGCTTGCACGTTCCAAGTAGAAACAATGCTAAGCTTTAAATAAAAGAAATCATGAATGATAAAACCAAACTCAGTTAAGAATTCACACCATGAATCCATCACACAGTGATTATAAATGAAATCAAACCTGGATTTTGTGGAAGAGTAAAAGCATTTACTTAATTCACACTTTTCATTAAACAAAATCAACACACCTTTAACGAAAAAGAAGAATACAAGGGAGAACGAGCTGGGTTGGCTGGGCCCAACCCAACCATCTCATTTCCCTGTTTAGGAAACATGGAGATTCAGCTCTCAACAACACATCAACACAGAATTACAACACAAGACTGAAATAACATGGTGCAATCCCTTTCCATTAATAATCAACAAATGTACATCATGAGTTCAAATCCAGCCCAGAATGAAGGCGATACCAGTAAAATTACAGTATCCTTGCTATAGCTATCGTTCGCTACCATTTTCTATCTGAATCCTATATTTTATACATCTGTTCAGGCCTGCGGCCGTAACCAAATTACATCCAACGTTATAATCTGAGCCTTTCAGCTATAACAAAATAAAAACAATAGTACATACTAAGCCTTTCGTCTATAAAAAAATGCTAATATTGAGCATTTGGCCAGTGACCTAATATCCATCATATCCCTAACTTATCTCCACTCTGAGCCAAACTTGAGTTGACTGATTTGGAACAAGATTTCCGCGTTAGGTGGTGAGCCATCACGACAGTTTAGGATTCGCCAACGGTGCAGGAATCCTACCTACACTCTACCATGCTAACGAAATGATCAATACATTTCTTATCAAATACTTTAGGAAAGGAAATATTAGTTGCAAAGAATATTAAAGGTATTAAATCTATGAAAACCATTAATTAAACACATTCGTAACCCTTAAATATGAATATAAAGCTAGTGCAGGAAAAGGCATGATTCTTGGAAAATTGGAGGAATAAGGAGGTTGCAAGGTTAAAACAGAGGTCTAAGGTTATGGTTTTGAAGAGGAAAAGGGGTTAAAAATGAAGCAATTTAGCTTACCAACATCCTCCCCTCCTTAAGTTGTTGTGGGTCTTCACACAACCTTTACCTGTTGAAAAAAAAAACAAAACAAAAAAGCCTCCCTTCAATTATGAACTTATATGCTGATCCCTGCCTTCACTCTCTTTTCCTTCCTGCTTCGAGCCTTTTTGGGTTTCTTGGTCACCTTTCTAAGACGTTCATAACACTTTGAGGCATGAAATTTCCATATCTTGACTTGTCTTTTCTGTTCCTTCACCTCTCCTGCCAACTCTACATTTGCTCGCTTTTGCACTATATTATGCTCTTTCATGGCTTGGTTTAATACCTCCAAGCTGTAAACATGTTGCTTGAGCTCTTCTATCTGATTGTTTAGAAAGAGGGTGGAGTTCTCTACTCCCAATTCCTCTAGCATAGACTTCTGAGCAGCCGATTCCAGACATGTGTCGACATCATCAAGGTCGAGGTTATCCGAGTCGTCTTTTAGTTCCTGCATTTCAATATCGTCAAGGGTTTCAATACCTGGAGTCTCAATGTCACTAAGGGTCTTAGTGCCCCGCACATTTAATTTATTAGGGGTTTTAGTACCCTGCTCATCCAATTTACCAAGGGTTTCAGTACCCTTCTCTTCAAAATCATTAAGGGTTTCAGTACCCTGCTCTTCAAAATCATTAAGGGCTTTAGCATCCTACTCATTCATCTTACCAAGGGTTTCAGTACCCGAAACTTTAGAATCATTAAGGGCTTCAGTTTCATGTGCCCTATCATCCACCTGACCCTCCACCAAATCTTTGTTTGCACTCAACATCATTTTTCTCTTCTTCATCCTACCAAAGAGGACTGACAAGGGTGTGTCATCTTCCTTCTCCACATGGTCTCCATCAACCACTATATGGGTTGCCGCCTCAACGAGGACCGAGATATTATTGTTACCTAGTGAAGTAGGTGGTGAATCATCCAATAGTATCAGTGAGGTTGACTAAACATGACCCGCCCTGGAAGAGGCAGTCCTTCTTCTGGCTAACCTCGTGGTCTTGGTAGGGCGTCAGGTCAGTGTTTCCAATTTTTCTTTCTTGCTTGTACTCTTCTTCTAGGTCGACTTCCTTGCACTTCGCCCTTGAAATTCCTTTAAGAATTCCTCCCAAGTTACATTTTTAGCTTTCATCTCCTTCTTAATTAAAATTGTGATCAACCCGTGGTGATATAATTTGTATGCGACCTGGATTGACTTCCCTTTCTGAACACCTTTCGACATTTTTTCTAAGCTCCTCAACAAATAATAAGGGAAGTTAATAAGCTTACCAGACTCAAAATGCAAGAGAAATCGTATGTGATAGAGGAAATTTAGTGAGTAGCGAGCCTCGCAGGTAAGAAACTTCTACGACGCATAAAGGAGATCCTTCCATTTTCCAATCATAGCATTACACTGGAGACTATTCTTCCAGTCCACCTTCTGCTTCGGGTTGATCACGAATCGGCACCAAAACTTCTTTTCTAACTACTCCTTCTTAAACCATTGTTCCCCCACTACTGGTAAATCTATAGCTTGAGATATGGACTCCTCTGTGACCACAAATTCCAATGAACCAACCTTGGCTCATCTCCCATCAAAATTTCAGGAAAATGATATCGCCACAGCTGAGTTGAATCCATCAATTTTTTACAGAAATGGGAGGAACCTAGATTCTTACAACATTACAAGATTGTTTTTGTACTTAGTTATTTGCTCCATCTCCTTTATGGACCATGGCTCAATCCTTACAGGTGCCATGCTTGTTTGAATTCACCCAATCTCTGTCTAAAGTTTTGAAAGAATATTACAACATAAAGAACTCAAAATGATGGTCGAGCTATACATCCGCCACTATATTAACCACTTCCCAAATGGTTATGATTCATCATTAAGATTACATAGATGTGAATACGAATTGGTTCAAGTACAGGCAAACGATGATGATTGGAAGAGGCGATGGTTTAGATAATGATTCCATGTAACAGTGATGCAAGTTCGGATATGGAGAAAGGCCATTATTATCAGGTGATGAGTTTTTCAAGGAAAGGTAAGTATTGGATTTCAGGAGAATTGTACCATCCCACATTTACTTCATGATCTCACATGAGGTGTACTTAGTACTCATTAAAAAGATTAGATTTCATAACCTAAAATATCTTTGTACTTAAAAGATTTCTTCCTAATTTGGTAAATGCTAAAACAAAGTGTTAATCAGAATACAAATTGAATTTCATGATCTGCGAGTGGTACAATTATTCTTCTTGTACAAAAATTCATGAAACAAAAGATAAGCTTTTCAATACACATTTTTGCACTAGGTGTTCCTGCACCAAAAGATGTGTTTTCCTAACTAGGCGTGCTCAGCAGTGCGGATTCCTGTACTGAACATGCCTGCATTGAATGTTCTTGCACTAACCATGCCTACACTAAGAATGCTTTCACTTAGACATGCCTACACTGAATATGCTTGCACTAGAACACACATTCCTGCACCAGGGATATTTGTAGCATATCTGGAAAGATAAAGGGAACCAAAAGAAAATTCTGATAGGATACAATTCATAGGTTGGATTAAAAAATTTGTTGAATATACAAGGGAGGTTTTATTCACCATTCTTTGGTGTTGACATATACCTTTCGACTTGATTTGTGAGTTCGCATTAGATCCTACAATCGATCCACAAACGGAAAAAAAGAAGTGGGAAAAAGGGTAAATTTTTAGAATGGTAAGGAAATTACGACAGGGAATTCAAGAGAGAGACCATGAAGAGGGACAAATCGAAAAAGGGATTTTGGGAAAGAAATTTCAAGGGAAAAAGAGGGAAATATGAAATCAAATAGGGAAAGTTTCTTTGAAGAAAGGGATGTTAAACTTCATGGGATAAAAGAAGAAAATAAGGGGAGTTTTTTTTTTTTTTTTAACGAAAATGGGAATAGAAGAAGGCCAGAATTTCACCTGACATCTGCTTGTATAGTTTTGATCCATAAAGTAAATGTAGCAGGAATTGAGTGTTGCTTGGATAAAAATTTCCGTGCTAGCTATCCCAAACTTGGATAAGGGCCTGGTTCTTTTACTTGAACCTACTTCTTCTTGGTGATAGTTAACACATCTAAAGATCAAGCAACATTCCCATTTTATTAGAACTGATATTCCTCCCAACAAGCTGGTTTTCAGGATGATCCTTCTGTAATCATGTTAGTAAAACTGATTTTCACAATCACAGGAAAATATTTTTTTCTTTAATTCCTTTTCTATTTTTTTTTTTTTGTTTTAATTAATTAATTTATTATTATATATTTTGTTGGATTTTCTTTAAACTTTATTTCAAGAGAGAAGAAATCAGATTACAATAGGTTGGCATAGCCACCTACCAAATGAAGTTCAGACTATTGCTGCATGAAGTCTTCCTTTGTGATGGGCTGAAAATATGCTTTAAACCTATGCCCATTCACAATCGATAGTTTTGACTTCTACAACCCCATTGTCGAAAACATGAACTACCTCATATGGTCCCATCCAACGAGTATGGAACTTCCTTTTAAAATGTTTAAATCTAGAGTCATAGAGAAGTACCCACTCACCTGGTTGGAATTGTTTCTTCCTGATAAACTTTCCATGCCACTTCTTGTGTTGTTGCTACACCAAAATATTCTGTTGAATAACATCCCTTCAAAATTCATCCAACTTGTTTAATTGTTCTGAAAGTCTTTATCTGAAATTCAATCAGAAAAAGGACTTGTCTTTTGTACACCAACTCCCCATGTTGTTCCTCCAAGTGGTTCGATAAGCACATAAGGCTTCAGGAAATTGGTTAGCCAAATCCTTCCTATGCATGTTTACTATTTTGGTGATGATGGATTCGATCACCTTGTTAGTGGATTCCACCTAGCCATTTGTTTGCGGGTGGTATGGTGTAGATTTCCTATGCCGAATCTTGTACTAATTCATGACTTCCTATACCAAGTTAGAAACAAATTGCGGTCCATTATTAGAAGAAATTTCTCTAGGAATACCAAATCTAGTAAAAATTTCATTGAACAAAAAATCACAACTACTTTTTCAGGGGAAAAAGAAACAACTTTAGCCAACACCCATTTAGTAACAAAATCAGTACAAACCAAGATATGCTTTTTATTTAAAGATTTAGGGCTTATGGGTCCTACGAAATCAATAGCCTATTTTTCGAGGGCTCAACCATGACTTGAGGACATAAATGCATTTCATTGGCTTGAGAAAGTTGACCGATTCATTGACAACTATCAGAATGCCTAACATATTGCTTGGAATCCTTAAACAAAGAAGGCCAAAAATAGCAAGCGTGTAAAGTTTTATATGCAGTTCACTTGTCAGCGAAGTGGCCATTGCAAGTTTCATCATGGTCAGATTTTAAGATATCAAACATTTCTTCCTCTCTCACACATCTATGAATAACAAAATCTGGTCTAGTGTAAAACAGGGCTCCCAATATCCAAGGATATGAAGCACTTTTCTGAATAATATTCTGCTTTTCATGAGTGGACAAGTGAGGTGGTGTTTTTCCAGTGACTAAATAGTTAGCTATGTCAGCAATCCATGGAGATTATGCTGACATAGAAAAAAGATGTTCTTCAGGGAAATCATCATCAAGAGGAATTACTTCACCATGATTGTTTAATCTAGAAAGATAATCAGCTATAACATTAGACTTTCCTGATCTCTCAATAATTGTAACATTGAATTCCTATAATAGAAGCAACCACCTAGTCACTCTACCACTAGTTAAAGGTTTATTCATTAAACATCTTATAGCAGAATGATCAGCATGCACATAAAATTCATATCCTATAATGTAATGTCTGAATTTATTAATAGCAAAAATAACGGCTAAATTTTTTTTCTTAGTCATTGTATAGTTAAATTCGGCAGGTGACAAATTTTTATTGATGTAGTAAATAGCATAGGACTGTTTATTCTCCTCTTGTCCTAAGGCTGTGACAATGATAGTGTTTGAAGCATTGGAGGAAATATGAAATGGCAGGGCCCAATTTTTTCCTCTCAAAACTAGTGGTCGTACTAATTTTTCCTTCAATGTTTCAAATGATTGTTAGCATGTTGTGGACCAGGTGAATTCACTATCCTTAGCTAATAATCGAACAAGGGGGCTGAAAATCTTGGAAAATTTTTCAATGAATCTCCGGTAATAACCCACATGTCCCCGGAAACCTCTTAATTCCCTTTGGGTTTCGGGTGTAGGCAGACGAATAATGACTTCAATTTTAGCGGGGTCCACCTAGATGCCTTTGTCAGAAACCAAATGACCAATAACTACTCCTACTTTGCACATTAATCTACATTTTGTATCATTCAAAGCAAGATGAGCCTCTTGGCAACATAAAAGCACTTTTTCTAGATTTTTAAGAGCTTCATCAAATGAGTTACCAAACATAGAAAAATCATCCATTTAAATCTCAACACATTCAAGATCACCAAAAGTAGCCAACACAACCCTTTGAAAGGTAGCGGGTGCATTACACAACCCGAAAGGAAGCACTCGATAAGAAAATGTACCCAAAGGGCATGTAAAGGTAGTTTTGTCTTGATCTCAAGGTGCGATTTGGATTTGATTATACCCACTGAAACCATCTAAAAATGAAAAGCACTTTTTACCTGCAAGGGTATCTATCACCTGATCAATGGAAGGAGGGGGAAAGTAATCCTTGAGACTGGCTTTATTTAATTCTCGATAGTCAATGAAAATATGCCATCTCCCATATTTCTTAGGGACTATCACTAATGGAGAGACCCACTAACTGTCAAAAATGGGGTAGATGAAATTAGCATCTAAGAGTTTTTGTAATTTCTCCTTGACAATATCTCTTAGTGCGGGATTCATTCATCTTTGGGATTGTCGAATAGGTTTGGCTCCATCCTGGATATAGATATGATGAGTACAAGTCTCTAGAGGAATGCCTTTCATGTCTTCATAACTCCAAGGAAATGCATCCAAGTGATCTCGCAACAAGGTAACAAGCTTCTCTTGCTGAGATGAATCCAGGTCTGAGCTAATGTGTAAAGATTTGCCTCGACTAATTTCAACAAGATTGGTCTCAAGGTCAAGAGTATAGGAAGATGATGCCACAATATGGGATAAGGAAGGTTGGGAATCAATTTTTTCTTGGAAATCTAGACTAAAGATCTGATGAAGTGTATTAAAATTAGGCATAGTGTCTAGATTGTTCAAGAAATCTTGTAATTCACCATCCTAGGTGGACTTGGTATAATGTTGAATTGAAGAAATAGGTTGGGTCTCCTCATCAATACTGTCATAATATAACTATAAAGTGTCATTCAGTTCCTGAATAGATCTAGCAGGTGGGTATAAGGTGACCTTTTTCCTAGAGTCTCCATGTGAAATGTACATATCACCGGAGCGACATCCAATATAAGCATCGATCGTGGCAAGCCATGGTCATCCCAGAATCAAAGGATGTCCTCCCACTGGATTCTTTGGTTGAAGCACAATGAAAGTCGTGGGGTATTCCCATGAATCTATAGAGACAACCACGTCCTCCAATACTCCAACGGACTTGATTTTAGATATGTCTACAAGTTCAAGCATGGTGGGTGTAGGACGAATATGGACCAACCCAAGTTTTTCCATGGTTTTCCTAGTCATAACATTGATGGTCACCCCCAGGTGTATTAATACATTAGAGACAAGGATATTACCTATCTGGATAGAAACAAATGGGTTTCCAGGATCTTTTTATTTCTCCATTGATACGCATCATGTCATCAACTCAGCTACTCAACCAACAAAATGAATGGTTTGAGGTTCTACTCTCTTCCTCCTTGGCTTTTTAAGACATAATTCCCGAATGATCTTTGTAAAAATGGGAATTTCTCTGATAGCCTGAAGTAAAGGGACCTTTATACAAAGATTCCTTAGTTCATAAGCCATAGTGGACTCAAGGTCACTCTTCTCCATGGCCAACCGCTCTTGATAGGGAGCCTGGTTTGAAGAAGATAGTTAATTTGAAGGTGCAGGAATGGGCTGAATGGTGACATTGTTTTTCAAATGATCAGTAGTTACCTCCTCATTTTTCTCCTCAATAATCACCGTGGATTGTTTTTGTTTTTTCTGGTTTAAATACCCTTCCCGATCTCAATTGAAGCTCATTTATCCCAATCGGCAGGGTCGATAAGTAGGGAGAGGGGATGGTCTAATCGAATGAATCAGTTGAACCACCTTATTATTAGGATTTAGTACCAATTGAGAAGGTAGCTAAGGTGGTCTAAATGGTGGTGGCAAAGGCAATGGTGGCAATGATTGGCTTTGCTGAGGTAGAGAGGAAAAATATGGTTGTGACATATGGTGTGGTGCATAGGAAGGAGGATATGATGGCATCTGAGTAGGATAGGAATGATATGAATGGTTTGGACCTCTCCATCCTTATTGCCAAGGTTGAGAGGATTGTCCATCATGAAAATGGTTTTTTTGTTGCCATTTTTGAGAGTGATTATTATTATTATAATAGGAATATGGAGGTGCATTATAACCATAAAAATGTGGTTCAAGAGCCATACCTTTACTTACATGTGCCCAGTTTCTTCGTGCTCCCATGGCATGTAATGGTTCAAGTTTAGAATGCTATCCTTCAAGTACATATTTTAATCCAGGAATGGAGGGGAACTCCTTGGTGGCATGGTTCTATGAAAATATAACACATTTATTAGAACTTTTTATATCAGTAGGACACTCTCTTAAAGGATGCTTTTTCCTACATTTTCGACAAAAAATAGACAATGACTCTTGTTCTTTTTCTATTTTTTGTTGGAATTTCAAAGAGTCTATTTGTTTGCTAACAGTATTCATTATTTCAATTTTCATGTTGTCCATTTTATTCTCGAATCCAATGATCATAGTATGTGTAGATCCCAGTTTGTTTGTTTTGCTTCGACCTCCTCTAGTGGATCTAGATTGATTTCGGGAGAACTTCCTGCACAAGTCACAAATTTGTTCAAAAGTTTTCTGAGCATTGTTTTCTTGTCTTAAGAAATTAAAATTATGTCTAGAATCCTCAGTAAGTCATTGTAGGAACAAGGTTCAAATAGTACTTAAATCAAATTTGTGTTTGGACCTTTGGAGTATATACAAAAATCTCTATAAGTAATCCTCCAAAGTTTCATCATCACCTTGTACAACGGTGAAGATCTTGTCCTAAATTTCTCTAGTTTTACAATATTCCTGATATTTATTAAAAAATACACTCTTCATTTGGTCCCAAGGACTTACAATGTTTCCTCCTAGTCCCATGAACCAGTGCAAGGTTGAATCCTTGAGAGCTGTAGGAAGCAAATTTAATTTTTGGGCATCAGAAGAATAATCGTAACTCCGACATAATATATCAAACTCAAAAAAAATGAATATGGGTCCTTGTGCACCTTACCATGAAAGTGTGGAAGAGCTAAAGGTGAAATATTCTTCATTTGTAAATTCACTTCTGAGTTCACTATTGGAAATCTAAAAGTGGACTTCTCTTCATTTACCTGGTTCTCGCCAATCCCCTCTACATGGTCTTCATGATCAGCCATTGTTGTGCCTCCAATCAGACCACTTTTAGAAGATGAAGGTTGGCTATTGCTGAATTAAAATTTTGATCAACATTAGCCTCCTTCTTCCCCTTTTCGGGTTGTGTCACACTTGAATCACTATTTCCAGAATCCAAGTGGACTATTCCGGCGTGATGAGTCTGGGTCTGCTTAGACTTTCTACCTGCAAAAGAAGGTCCAATATGAGAAGATTTTTCAAATTTTTCAGTATTGCGTCAGCCCTTATTGGGCTTCAGACCCCTACCTTTCTTAGGCATTCATTAAAAATAAAAAATAAAAAAAATAATAATTCAAATGCTTGTAAAGAAAAAGAATATGTTAATTGCTGCAATGAATAAAAAATCAGCACTCGTAAAATACTCAAAACAATAGAAGAATATTGTAGGAAAAAATAATAGCAAACTTACCCCTATTGTAGAAAATGGAAAGTTCTTACCAATTTCAAATCGCCTCCCCGGCAACGTCGCCAAAATGTTGGGTGCAAGAATTGTGATTAAGAAGACTCCTTCAACACTTAATTGTCAACCCAGGGGTTTCATAAACTTAGAGACAAAGCACAAGAAATTTCATAAATGATATGAACTCTTTCTAACTCTATTCCTAATTCCTTAATTGTAATCTTGCAGAATCAAAAAGAAAAGATCGCCTGACAATTTACACCAAAGAAATTCTAGTGCTCGAATGTGAAAGAAAGTACTTCTGCAGAGAAATAAATGAAAGGAACGCTCAAACTTGTTGTAAGTAATCTTGACTAATGGAAATGTAAATCTGTGTTTATCTTCAGTATATTTGCGTGTTAGATTAATAATTGGACCCTTGAAGATGTCTGACTTCTTTATAGATCTTTCTCCCTCCACTAAGCTGTTATTCCTGTACTCCTGCAATGTGCTTGCACTAGTACTAGAACAAAGTTTAGGTGTTGGAAGTAAATTTTACACCTGTACTGAAGATTTATGTCCTCATGTAGGGGATCTAAGCCTTCAGACTAGAGCACTATGTTCGTGTATCAGGATATCGATTCTTGTACTAGAACAAAGATTCCTGCACCATGTTTTCAAATTCCTCTTATAAGAAAATAAAGAATGTGTTAATTTAGAGAAAGAGTTTGCAAAGGTGAACAGAACTTCAAAATAACTTCCTCAAACAAAAATATGCTTTAACCAATCTCAACCTTTAAAATAAGAATTAATTTCCAAAGTCAAAGCACACTTTTCTTCAATCAAGGAACTCCTTCATGCAACTAAAGAAATCATCTAATTGTGACAACATGCTTCAATCCTATAATAGTTATTCACACAAATTTGATCTGCATTCATAACCTTCTTAACTCAAAAAGATTCTGTTTGAAAATAATTAAACATGAAGTTCAATCTTTCCCTGAAAAGTATGAAGTGCAGGTACAGGTTAATGTGTCGTAACTGCATTCATTATCAAATTACCAAAGCATATTTAGTTCAAGATATCAAGAACACTTGAGAATGATAATCACACACTGTAGAAACGCATTAAAGCTCATATATCATATAAGAACAAAAGACTATTATTGTGATGAACCAAAGGAATCAATCTGCGAAACTGTAAATGCACTAGTGTAGGAATGCATGCTTGCATGATCCAAGGAGAAATGATGCTAAGCTTTAAAAAAAAGAAATCATAAAGGATAAAACCAAACTCAGTTAAGCATGCACACCATAGATCCATCACACAGTGATTATAAATGAAAACGAACCCAGAATTTGTGGAAGAGTAAAAGTGTTTATTTAATTCACACTTTGCATTAAACAAAATCAACACACCTTTAACAAAAAATAAGAATACAAGGGAGAACGAATTGGGTTGGTTGGGCCCTAGAAAACCAACTTGTTTCCCTGTTTAGGAAACTTGGAGATTCAACTCTCAACGATGCATTGACATAGAATTACAACACAAGATTGAAATAACATGGCACAGTCCCTTTCTATTAATAATAAAAAAATGTACATCATGAGTTCAAATCCAACCTAGAATGAGGGTGATACCAAAAAAATTACAAAATACCAAAATTATAGCATCCTTGCTATAGCTATCGCTTGCTACCATTTTCTATCTAAATCCTATATTTTAGACATACGTTCAGGCCTGCAGCCGTAAGAAAATTACATCTAGCATTATAATTTGATCCTTTCATCTATAACAACAATAGTAGATACTAAACCTTTCAGCTATAACAAAATGCTAATCTTGAGCTTCTTCGGCTGGTGACCTAATCTCCATCATATCCCTAACTTATCTCTGCTCTGAGCCCAACTCAAGTTGATCGATCTGGAACAAGAGTCCGTGTTAGGTAGTGAGCTCTCACGACAGTTTAGGATTCACTAGTAGTGCAGGAATCCTACCTACACTCAACCATGATAATCGAATGATCAATACATTTCTTATCAAATACTTTAGGAAAGGAAATATTAGTTGCAAAGAATACTAAAGGTATAAAATCTATGAAAACAATTAATTAAGTACATTAGTAACCCTTAAATATGAAATTTAAAGCTAGTGCAGGAAAAGGCACAATTCTTGGAATAGTGGAGGAATAAGGAGTTTGCAAGGTTAAAATAGAGGTCTAAGGTTATGGTTTTGAAGTGAAAAAGGGGTTAAAAATGATGCAATTTAGCCTACCAACACAAAATAATATAGAAAATTATTTGCATGCAAATAATCATATATCAACTACAATAATACTATCATATGACAATAATATCCCCATAAAAATACTAACATTTTTATTTGGGCATTTCATCAAATAGTTTGTATGCAATGAAACATTAAACCATTTAGCCATTTTTTAAACACTTTGCACACAAACCAATATAGAAAATTTCTTAGGAAATATCATCTCAATTATAGCAGTTTAAGTTCTAAAAATTAAACCAAATCATCAGTGGGAGTTTCTTTCACTATGGTTCAAGGTTCAACCTATGGAACATCCCAAAAGAAAAGTTATAGCAGGAATGCCAACATGACTTGTTTGATGCATGACTTTAGGAGAATTCAGGAAGCTTGAATTCCTCTAATGATATATTCTAAAATATAGTTACCCAAGATCATAAAGTTGGACCAGATGCTCAATGGGATTTCCCCTCCCTATGGTCCAAGTTTCAGCGTATGTAACATCCCAAAAGAAACATTATGGTAGAAATACCAACATGGCCTGTTTGATGCATGATTTTAGGAGCATTCAAGAAGCTCAACTTCCTTTGACCATATATCCTAAAATATCATAGCCCAATATATAAAAGTTGTACTAGGTTATCATTGGGATTTCCCCTCATTATGGTCCAAATTTAAGCTTCTAGAACCTCTTAGAATAAAAATTATAGCATAAATTCCAACATGGCCCATTTGATGCACAATTTTAGGAGCATTCAAGAAGCTAAAATTCGTCTAATCATATATCCTAAGATATTATGACCCAACATCTGAAAGTTTTACCAAATGATCAAAGGAAGTTACCCTCATTGTGGTCCAAGTTTCAACTTTTGGAACCTCCCAAAAGAAAAGTTATATAAGCAATTCCAACATGATCTATTTAAAGATGCATTTAGGAAGCCCAACTTCCATTGATCATATTTCCTAAATTTTTGCAACCTAAAATTTGAAAACTACACCAAAGGATTAGTAGGATTCCCCCTCACCATGGTCCAAGTTTCAACTTTTGGAACCTCCCAAAAGAAAAGTTTCAACAAAAAAATGAGAAATTGTAATCACAGGGCCCTACATGTCCACATGTAACATGTTAACGTACACATAAAATTCAAGACATCATTCTTATAACTACAAGGTAAAATTTCAATATACTATTGGTGAAGTTGTCATTGATGGAAAAGGGTGTTTGAAGTAGTTGAGTATGTGTCACTTGTGATAGGTATGGCCATCGTTGTTGTTAGATGTTGTGATGCATTGCTTACATGTGTTGTGATGTTAAGGTTGTTAATGTATTGCTAGTATCATAGATGAAGGGTTATGTTTTTGAGCTAGTGATGTTGACAGAGTTATGTTGTAGAGATCAGAGTTGCAAAGATGCTTGAATAAGTTGTGAAGTAAATAGTTACAAGATTGGGTGAATATATTTTTTTAAATTTTTCCCTAATTTAGGAAATGAACACAAATTAGAGTTTGGATACTAGTTTCTGCAACCCATACTAATAGTGGACTACCAACATCTACAACCCATATTTGTAGTGGATAACTAACATCCGTGTTTTCTAGCATGGATAAGGAAAATATGATGTTCTCCCAATAAAATTACATGGCATTGACATTATGTTGGTTTATGTAATCATTACAGTTGGTTGATGTTACTATTTGAATTAATATTTGGTGGAGTATTAATTTTTCTTTGATATTTGAAATATGAAAAAGTATGAAATTAATGGGTGGAATACAAAAAGGAACTCTTTTCATTTCAAATTCCTTCACTGGAATACTAACAATCAACAAACTATGCTTATAAAAATATGTGCTTTTGGAAGGATGAAAAGTTAGAGAATGTGAGAGAGATGAAAGAGTCATTGTGAGTTGCCTGGCACAAAGAGAAAGACAAAGAGGAGTTGATATGAAGTGGAACAGAGGAAAAGAAGATAGAGACAAAGAGGTGGAGGTATGCAAAGTTAAATACTAGGTAAGCCAACATGTTAAAATTTTTATCTACTAGGGGATTGTTGTTTCCTTTCAATTAGTAGACTAAAAAAGAGCAGGTTGGATTGCGTTGAAGAGGGAGTAGGATATTCCTAGAATGTAGTAGCTTGTAAAATTAAATTAAGGTAGGAGTTTCCTTTAGGTAGAAGCCTATAGAAAATTAATATAAAAGGGGGAATAGAAGCTTCCTAGCAAGTTTTATCTTGAAAAATAGCAGAGAGGTTGGAGCCTCCAAAAGTTGATGTAATAGAGGAAGTAAGATCTTGCCTTTGCATCACAACAACAAAAATGTCACGGTTTTTCTCTTTATGGGTTTCCACTTATATCTGTCCACATGTATTTCTTTTATGTGTATCACTTATGCTATGATTTAAATGTTGTTTACATATTAAATATGCTATTCATACAATGTTTTGCTGGTCATTTAATAGTTTAGATAAATATTGAAAAGAAAGGAAATAAAGTTTTGATTTCCATGAATACACTATACTGATTCACCCCCCCTCTTAGTATAGTCAAGATTCCAATACTTGGTATCAAAGTTGGCTCCTTCTATATTAGCCTAACAATTGGAAGGTAGACCTAGTTGAATCATGGATTCTCAAGGTGTACTTGTGCTTAGTATAGAAAACTTATAGGAATGGAGAGAGAAGGTAAAATGTGAATTCATAGGTTATTGAACAAATGTTTGGAAGCTAGTATGTGATGGGTACAATAAAGATCCCCCCTAAAAATGGAATTCTTAGGCTAAATGTGAAATTTACAATAATATTCACGATATGGATCTTGATAAGGTATTAGTTCTAAAATGTACAAAATAATTATGGGATAGATTGTAGTTCATGCATGAAGGAGAAACCAGTAGTAGTAGTAGAGAAAAAGAAAATAAAAAGAGGAAGAAGAAAAATTCCTATAAAAAATAAAATGTTTAGTCGAATGAGACATGTTATGCTAGTGTGGAAGTACTTAATTCTTTTGAGGAGAAGAAAGATAAAAAACAAGCTAAGCTTGACTCGGCCTTGGTTGAAATAGAAATACTTGCAAATGAAAATAGAGATCAAAAGAAATTGTTGCAGATATGTGATGAGAAAGAGAATGAGCTCAAAGAAGAAATCATTAGTTTGAGGACACAATTGGAAGAAGCAAGGAGAGTTGAAGAGGTGATCTATAATCGACTGAAGGAAAGAGAAGAACAATGTGAAAGGTTAGAAGTTGAGATCATTTCAGAAATAAATGAGATAGACCAAAAGAATATACAATATGAAACTTTAGAAGATGAGGTCGTCTTTATGAGAAAGAATTCAGAAAAGAACAGTAGCTCAAAGGCAGCCACTGAAGATAATAAAGAAGCTGCAAAAAGGCATGTTGGAGAAGATATCAGTAGTATGATTAGTAAGGGAACACATAATAACAAGCAACAAAATCAACAACAAAGGAATGAGACAAAGTATATTTTGCAACAATGCAATATACTCCTAGAGATGAGTTTAGAAATCTTGAAAATTTTCCAAAGAGGAATAACAACAACTTTGCTCCCCTATTGGAAAATGTCACATGCTTCCATTGCCATAAACTTGGTCATGTAGCATTAGACTATAGGAGTAATCAAATAAAGGTTCATCAATCGAAGATGCAACATATAATGAAGTTCCCGCAAGCAAGCAATCAAAGGAGATCATTTCCTACAAGAAGATCATCAACCACTAGATACACAAACTCCTTCTATAGTTACTATTATTTGTGCAATGCTTTTGGACATAAATTTGTGCAAATCCCATATAAAGAAAAGTAGGAATGCATATGTGGATAATAACATAAGAATACATACGTACTTTCCTCCCTTTTTAAGTCACATAAGGTGTTATTTATGTGACAACCTTGGCTACATGGCCAAATATTACAAGCTTCATGTACCTTAAATAAATATAGACATAAGAAAGAAGTCACTCAAAGCAAATCATACACAATAAGTTAGAAGGAAAGGCACATAATAGAAGGAAACCTAGAAAAGACTTCAATGAAAAATTGAAGTTAGCATGGCCTCAGGGGGAGCTGCTCAAGGAATTGAAAGTGACCATGAGAAAAGAGGAATATGTTAGGATTAGAGTAGCAACATATTAGGGGGAGATAAGCCCCAACAATGTTTCTTTAAAGAAATGACAAGCCAATAGATGTGATTAAGAGGTCATGTGGATTGTGAGTAGGATGTCATTGTGAGTAAGATGATTAGCTGAATTGAATTGCACCATAAAGAATAAGTATTGCATACATGTGGATGTGCTGGGAAATAAACATGTATAGATCCAAAAGATGAAAGCCTATTAAACTTGCTAATATACCATTATCTTGATAGAATTTGAAGTTAATGGGTTTCTTGATGTCAAATCTCAAGGGAGAGTATCTAAGAATTGGAAATGTTAAACATGAGATAAGGGATTGAGTACAGGGCTATGGAATACTTCGTTTGCAAAAATATAAGTTTGGAATGCATTGGAATTGTTATGCAAAGAAGTAGCAATGAATATGAATGCAAGTAAAACACAATTACCAATGAAATGAGAACTGTATCGAGTTCTCACATTTTTGGATGTTGCAAAACTTCATTCGATTTTGAAAAGTGTTGATTCAGAATACACCTTTTTTATTAGAGCATATTTTTGACACTTTAAATTTTCTTATGTATTAAATATGCACATTTTTTTTAAATGTTAGTGATTTTCATGCCAATTTTGAAAAGTGTTTATGCAACATCAAACCCTTTTTTTTGAGCTTATTTTTGACACTTTAATTTTTTTGATATATTAAGTATGGATAAAAAAAATTTAAACGTTGGTGAATTCCATGCGGATTTTGAAAAGCATTGTTACAACATCAACTTTTTTTTTGGAAGCATATTTTTGACACTTTAAATTTTTTTATGTCCTAAGTATGCACGTTTTTTTTAAATGTTGATTATTTAACCATTTTTCAAGTTGTCTTATTCTTCTTCTTGTTCTTCGTCCTAAGATGTTTGTTTTTTAAAGGTTTTCCAAACTTGTGTTGTCTGTTTTTCTTTGCAATCTTTTTTAATAATGATTTTTTTTTTATTTTTTAATAAAGTTTAAAATTAATGAAAAATTAAAATTTGAAGTAAGTTTTTATATATTTATATATCGTTAAATTAGTAATCAATACACATAAAATAATTGTCACTAAAAAAAACAATAATTAAAAACACTCAACAAAAAATACACATTATGCATATAGATATAATTACAAAAATACGTATTTCAGGACCCTTTCGCTAAAAATGACATGTTTAATTATAGATTTTAATGTAAAAAAAAGGACAAAAAAGTTGGGAAAATAGCAAATTTTATGAAACTTTTATGATTTTTATATCTAGATATGACATTTGAAGTGTTTTTAACAAAAAAA
>APFE030628448.1:0-24987 GCA_000404065.3 Pinus taeda | reverse complement strand
AATTAAATATTAAATCTATTTTTTAGAAATTGAAAATTATTTTTTGAATTTTTAAAATTTGAATTTCTAATTTTTGATTGGTGAATGTCTAATTTTATGTGGTTTTAAAACAATTTGTTAGATTGAAAATTGTTTAAAAATATCTTTCATTTTCTCACACAATATTTGGAAATATTTGAGACTTTCCCTTTTTTTTATCTCAATAAAACACGGAGGACTATGAAATACAATTAATTATGTACAATATTTTTCCCATACATAATATTTTATTTCCATTCATTATCATACTTATATTTAACAATAGTATTTATTAACTTATAACCATTCATTGTTTTTCTTCTACTAATTGTTATATTATTTTTAATATCAATATTTTTTTCCTAATAACAATGTTTTTTCACTTTTTTCCATTAATATATTTTATTAGCAATAATATCTTTGGATAGTTTAATTATTTAATTGTTGTTGACCCTTTTTTCATACAATATGTTATCATGTACCAATAGATTATTAGCAATTTGATTCCCCTCAACCAAGGTTGTGGTGCTTAAATCATGCACTTAATATAACTAAGTTATATGATCACATTCAATACAGTAGGATTCTCATTTTTATACCTGCCATAACTCAGGTTATATTATTTTTTATTTTGGTAAAAAAAAATGACTTTGAATTAGTATTGAAACTTTTAAACAAATTCTATTAAGTTTATTAAAGTTTTGAAATCATAAATAAAACTATTTCACTTAAACATAAATACAATAAAATTAAAATCAATATTTCAAATAACAAAAGTTGAAAACAGAAAAAATATAAATTAATCACTATATTACTCCAAAAAATGTAGAGCTTAAAACTTATCATGATTCAAATCCAATTTTAGTTCTTTCACATAGTTTCAATTATTGGAATTATGATATTTGAATAGTGATTTTAATAAAGAAAACCTTTCCACCTTATTTGTTTTAGTTTAATTTAGTTATCAAATACTTTTTGCATAAGAGGAAGGTACTAAGCAACAACATTGCATATTACACTTGTTTTGGCTTTTAATTTTAGTTTTAATTTTTTTCAATCTTTTAATTTTTGTTTTGATTTGTATTTTTCATTTTTATTTATTTATCTATATATTTGTTATTTTGTTTTCTTTTATTTTTTCTGTAGGGCCTATGTCAATTATGTGTCAAATTGATAGTTGATTTTAAAGTTTTCGTTATAATGGATCAAGTATGCCCCCCATGGTGTGTCAATTTCATGGTTGGGTTTTAAGTTTTCATTGTAATGGGTCGAGTTCACCTCCACTGCGTGTCAATTTGATGGTTGACTTTTAATGTTTTATTACAATATGTCAAGTTGTCTTAGGCTAAGATTTTAAAATAGCTATAGTTTCAACATTTTAAAAAGAAATTAGCCTTGCTATTATGAATCTTTCATTCAGGTGTTCATTTTTAATCTTTCTTTGTCATGTAATTTTTTCATAATGCTATGGTTAAAATATGTTGAAAAATTAAGGTTTTTTGTAGCCATGATATTTGGTTTTAATTCCGTGGTTGAAAAGATTTCAAAATTTTAAGGTTTTTTTAGTCATGATATTTTAATGTTAATGTTATGGTTGAAAACAATTATAAGTATTTTATCTTTAACACCATGGCTAAAAATTGTTGGAATTTTAAAGTTTTTCAAAGACATGATATTTTATCTCTAACGTCATGCCTGGAAATTGTTGGAATATTAATGTTTTTCGGAGTCGTGCTATTTTATATTTAATGTTATGGCTGAAAATTGTTAGAATTTTAAGGTTTTTCGAAGACGTGATATTTTATCTTTAATGCAATTCCTAAAAATTGTTGGAATTTTAAGGTCTTCAGAGTCATGATGTGTTATCTTTAACGTCATTGCTAAAAAATGTTGAAAATTTACCCCCCCAAAAAAAGTGTTGCCTCCAACAACAACACTTTGCATTTTCAGAGTGTTTTTTCATGTTTTTTGCGGAAAGAAAAATGATTTTGACTTAAAAAATGTTGAAGATTTAAACCCCTCCCCACCCCCTCCCCCTCAAAAAAAGAAAAAAAATGTTGTTATAACAACAAAACTTTTCATTTTCAGGTTGTTTTTCATTTTTTTCAAGGTTTTTTTTTGCTAGAGTTCTCATTTTGAGGTCACAATTATCATTAAGTCAATCACTTTGTCGTAAGACTAGGGTGTTGGTCTTTTCTCTAAAAATGAAACAAAATCATGTACAGATGAATATTAGGAGTGAGCTCAAGTTATTTTGCTAGAAGGTAGAGATAGATATCCAAGGGCAGCATTTTTCACTTGCTCCATGTCCCTTGGGCTTGATACAAAAGCTCTTATTAAAGAGTATAGAGAAGGAGAAAAGTAAGTGGGTTTTGGAAACCATTGAATAATTCCTTTTGGAGGATGCTATCGAAGCAGACCCACCATTGTAGAATACAATAGTGAACATGACACAAGAAATGACTTCGGGTCTGACAATGACAACATGTTCTGAGACTGAATAGATGAAGTGTTGATATCCTTGTCCATGAAAGAGGGAGAGAAGTTTGTTGTCAGGCATTAAGTATAGATTTTGTAGAGAAGAGTAAGAAAACTAGATTCAAGGAAGAGCTGACGCAGTGAGAGAATGAATAAGACCCAGGAAGGCCTTGTCCACAACATCGCAATGGTGTATTGAAGCTTGTAAAATCCTACAATATAGAGAAACATATAAATCATGCTTTATTTTCTAGTTCTAATTACACATGCACAATTTTCTAAATGATTTTGACCAAGAGTTTTGACCTGATTCACCAGCTCAGAGTAGAACCAACTCAAGAGCACTTGTAGAGTTATAGAATCCTATTTATGTGATAAAGACAAGCGAAATGACTAATTTGGTTGTTGCAATGATGTATTGTTATACCAATATAGGACAAAAGCATGAAAATGCTGAGAATATCCCAAATTCTAGAGTTTGAAGAACTAGACAAAAGTGTGTGTTATTTTAACCCAAGTGGTTGTGACTTACCTGTCTAGTCATTGCCTAATATGAATACACATGGTGTCCATATATATGTAGAGACAGAAATGAAAAACCCAAAGAGGATACATGAACAACACAAACATTGTATAATGTATAAATGTGTATAGAACAATGATTAGAGATGATCTAATAGAGACTATATGAACAACAGAAAGATAGTATAACACAGCGATCAAAGATGGTTTCTATGCGCAACACCATATATATGGATCACATGGGGGAGTTGGAACCAAGTCTACAACTCATGAATAACCACAATTATTATTTCTTGAATATGGCTAGAGAAATGAAAACAAACAATTGGTTGAGAAAATATTAATATTGTTAGTGCTCTATCAAGGATAGAAAAACCTAATGAGACCTCAAAGGCAAGTAGCATGGATATTTGAATTGGATTGAGACCTAGGTGACATGGAGTGAATTGAAGAGAACTAGAAGTGTAACAATCATGTGGTGAGGTGGATAGAGAAGATAAAAATTTCAATCAACGATGCAAAGGTATTCTACTAGACTTGAGACAGAAAGATATGCAGTAAAATTTTGAACAGTGTCATAGAAAGATATAATGGAAGATGATAGTGAGAGCATAGGAATTCTAAGGTTCATATGTGTTACACCTATAACAAACCTGAAGCTTCAATGATGACAAAGAATCTGAAATATAATGATCCAGTAGCTAGGTGGATTACCAGAGATGCATGGATACAAAAGTTGTTATCATTTGTAAACCCGTGCATTATGTTATGCAACAAAATCACAAAACAGAAAAAAAGATAGATCAATGACTTGAAAATTAGCCTTTTCGATTGGGCAACCTCCTTTACATTGCATAAATGGAAAAATCTTGGATGATACAAATGACAGGACCTCCTTAGTATATATAGGAATCTAAGGGGTCACAATATAATCAAAACCTACATAACAATAATAATGTAATGGCACAACAATAACAATATGGGGACTACATGGGTAGAACTATTGAAAATGCAACAAGAAAATCCTAATTTAATTTTGTCCTTGAATTAAATTGGGAATAAAATTGTAATTCTACATTTCATGACTGTTGAAATGTGGCAACAAGAATATTCCAATTTAATTTGTCCTTGAATTAAATTGTGAATTAAAATCAAATTTAGTCTTAACAACTACTTGGAAATAATTAATTAAGTTTTTTTGACTTAATTAGTTGGAGAAATTCAAGTTAGAAGTCTTTCTGAAGTCATGCAAGAGTTATCCCTTAAATTAAGGAGATAAGCCTTAAATTAAGGAGATAAGATTGAGTTATATTTGAGTTGTAATTAGTTAACTCAGTTTACAGAGTTAAGTCCAGTTAAATTAGTTCCAAATTGTTTGAGGAACTAACAGAGAGTTATCACTCTGTTGATGCATGCATGCACTCAACTAGTGTACTCTAGTTAACTGAAGATTCCCTCATCAGAAACTCATGCATGTCTATTCTAAGAAAGACCCAGTTGAGATTAAAGACAAGGACAGTGTTTTATCAGTTGCATGTGTTTTCTTATTAAGAAAAATCATGCATGCAGAAGGAATCATTCCTTGAGGATTGCACAGTTCGGACAGTGTGTGAGATCAAGAGATAATCCACTTGGTAAATCAAGTTTTTCCACTTCGTTGAAGGAGTCATCCCAGAGGAATAGCACAAGGAAATAGGAGCTTGGACAGCAGAGGAGAAGGCTTGAGAGAAGCCAGGATTGCCTGTGAGCATCTGTGAGGATTATACTCAGAGATGGCTAGCTGTGAGAGCTAAGGCTTTGTATAATTCCTATGCATTTCCACCTTGTATGATAATACAGATAGTGGGGTTTTTAGCTGAGGCTTTCCCTAAAGTATTTTCATGTGTATGGTTAATTGATTCTTCTTCTTCTGGTTATATGTGTTCAGCTCGATATTAAAGCTTCCGCAAATTGATAGTAGAAGTAGGTTATAGTATTTTGCTTTGATCTATATTGCATTATTGGGTTAACCTACAGGCAGATTTTCTACATAGGTCTCAGAGCGAGATTTGTAGAGAATTTGTAGAATTTCTACATGGTATCAGAGCCAAGTTTAACGGATTTGTGAATAGTATATGAAAAGAGAATTTGAAGTTTGAAGTTCGGGGTTGCGGGTGCAAATCGAATCCATATCATACTTCAATTGAGATGGGACATTATGTGACTAATTGCCCATCGAAGAAGTCCAAGAAGGGATCCTCGAAAGGATCAGAAGGTGAGGCTTTAGCCTCTCAGTTCAAAATGGACTTTACCCTCATTGCATGCATGGTGTCATCGATGATGGGTTGTGTATGGTATATTGACAGTGGTGCCTCATTCCACATGACCGGTGATAAAAGTTTATTCAGTGCCTTAGAGGAGAAATACCTCAAGATGCACATAGAGATGGGTGACAATGGAAGGTATAGTGTTTCAGGAGTGAGCATGGTTGCTTTTCAAGGGGAGCATGGGGCTCCTCTCACCTTGACAGATGTGATGTATGTGCCTAGACTAAAGAAGAACTTGGTATCAGTCGTGATGTTGGAGGACAAAGGCTACGATGTTATCTTCAGTAAAGGAAATGTGTTCCTAAGACATATAACCACTGGTCAGACCAAGAGGATAGGGATTCGGGTGAAGAATCTCTATAAACTAGAGGTAGATGATTGTGCAGCATTGAGTATGAAAGCAAAATTTATGCAAAGCCAAGATATTGGTGAGTTGTGGCATAGGCGATTGGGCCATTAGCATCATAAGGCTTTGAAGATAATGCAACAGATATCTACAGGACTTCCCAAAGGTAAACTTGAGCAAGTTGACATATGCAAAGGTTGTACCTTGGGAAAGTACACCAAGTCTTCCTTTCATGATCGAGATAGTCGAGCAAAGGCTATCTTAGAGTGAGTTCATACTGATGTGTGTGGACCATTCTCGATGGCATCCACAACAAAGAAAAGGTATTTTGTGATTTTCATTGATGACTATTCTCGTAAATGTTGAATTTATTTCATGCAGAAGAAGGACCAAACCTTCACAAAGTTTTGTGAGTTCAAAGCTTCGGTCGAGAAAGAGTCAGGGAAGAAGATCAATGCCTTGAGAAGTGACAATGGCGGAGAATATGTCTCTCAAGAGTTTAAGGACTTTTGTGCAGCAGAAGGAATTAAATGAGAGTTGATGGCACCTCATAACCCATAGCAGAATGGGGTGGTCAAGAGGAAGAACAAAACTATTATAGGGGCAGCATGGGCAATTCTACATGACCAAGGCCTACCACTTCACTTGTGGGTTGAGGCATGCAACATAGTGGTCTATTTGCATAATAGAAGCCCGCATCACATACTTGGGATGAAGACACCAGAGGAAGCTTTCTCTGGTAAGAGACCAGATGTGGGTCACTTTAGGATCTTTGGCTCATCGGTATATTTCCATGGGACAAATGATGCACGGAAGAAGCTTGAGCGGATAGTAGAGTTGGGGATACTTGTGGGGTACATTGATACACCTCACAACTATCAGGTGTTCTTGCCTACCAGTCGGAGGAGAGTGGTTCGCAGAGATCTCAAGTTTGATGAGTAGAAGGCCATGTGAGTTTCCCTCAAGAGGGAGCTCCAACTACAAGTTGTGGAGGAACTATTGGTTCATAAGGAGGAGGAGCCTTAGACTAATGTGGAGCAGCCGCATACAGAGGTTTCAGAAGTGGAGAAATCCACTCAAGCAGAGTCTTCTAGAGATGGACAAAAGTGCATAAGAGAAGCTGACAGATTGTTGCGGGATGTGAGAGAGAATGTGAGAGCACCATTTTCTCAGCGCAGACAGAGGAGGTCATCTGAGAGGTACACTGGATACATGGCCCTTGCTGGGGAATGTTTTGAGACTGAGCCATCTTCCTTTGAGGAAGCAGTGCATCAGCAGATTTGGGTTAATGCTATGGTGGAGGAGTATGACTCCATAGTTCGTAACAGTGTTTGGGATGTGGTTCCAAGAACGGAGAACAAGTTTTTGTGAGTTCCCATTGGCTTTACAAGGTAAAGAAAGTTGCTAATGGTAGTGTGGAGAAGCATAAGGCAAGATTTGTTTCCCGTGGCTTTTCACAGGTCAAGGGGATTGACTATGATGAGACTTTTTCTCCTGTTGCAAGGTACTCATCTATCAGATCTATGTTGGCACTATCAACACAGATGGGTTGGAAGATCCATCAAATGGATGTGAAGACTGCATTCCTCAATGACACGATTGAGGAAGAGGCATACATAGAGCAACCAGAGGGTTTTGAGACCTTCGATTGTGAGTTGCATGTGTGCCGACTCAAGAGAGCATTGTACGGGCTGAAGCAAGCACCTCGTGCTTGGTACACTAGGATAGACAACTACTTCACTAGGTTGGGCTTCACAGAGAGTGAAGCGAATGCGAACCTATACCACATCATGGTGGAAGGTAAGATGTTGATCATCGTTCTTTATGTTGATGATCTCATATTGACTGGTGATGATTAGTTGATTGTGTCTTGCAAGGAGGACCTTGCAAGAGAATTTGAGATGAAAGACATGGGTCTCATGCATTACTTCCTTGGCATGGAAGTGTGGCAGAAGGATGGGGAGTTGTTTGTATCTTAGTGCAAGTATGCCAATGAGATACTCAAGAGATTCCACATGGAAAAGTGCAAGCCCATGCAGACTCTTCTAGCAGGTAACTGGAAGATGGAGGATGGAGGATGCTACTTCAAGAGAAGTGGTAGAGGCTACTGTGTACAGGTAGCTTGTGGGTTCACTGATGTACTTAGTGAACACACGACCATATTTGTGCTATGCGGTGAACCAGCTGATTCAAGCGATGGTTCAACCTACCAATATTTTTTGGAAGGTAGCAAAGCATGTAGTGAGATACCTCACATGCACATCTCAGTATGGATTATGGTACAAATGGAAAGAGGGAGTGAAGCTATAGGGCTTCATTGATGCAGATTAGGCAGGGAGTCCATCAGATTGGAAGAGCACATCAGGAGGGATTTTCAACCTTGGGTCAGTGACAATTTCTTGGTACAACAGGAAACAGAGGTCGGTTGCACTCAGCTCGGCAGAGGCAGAATACATGGTTGCAAGTTAGGCAGCATGTTAGGCCATCTGGATGCGGAAAATCTTAATTGGTTTGTTTGATTGGAGGATGGATCCAATTGTGATCTATTGTGATAGTCAGAGTTGTATCAAACTCTTTGAGAATCCAGTATTTTATGATAGGTCCAAGCACATTGACATCTGGTATCATCATCTTAGAGACTGTGTAGCGAGGAGGATCATGTTGTTGCAGTATATTTCGACAGAGGAGCAAGATGCTGACATTTTGACAAAGGAATTGTCAAAGTGTAAATTCGAGTTCCATAGAGACAGGATTGGGGTGGTAGATAATCTCTTTCTTGTTGAGAGGGAGTGTTGAAATGTGGCAACAAGAATATTCCAATTTAATTTGTCCTTGAATTAAATTGTGAATTAAAATTGAATTTAGTCTTAACAGCTACTTGGAAATAATTAATTAAGTTATTTTGACTTAATTAGTTGGAGAAATTCAAGTTAGAAGTTTTTCTGAAGTCATGCAAGAGTTATCCCTTAAATTAAGGAGATAATATTGAGTTATATTTGAGTTGTAATTCGTTAACTCAATTTACTGAGTTAAGTCCAGTTAAATTAATTCCAAACTATTTAAGGAAATAATAGAGAGTTATCGGTCCATTGATGCATGCATGCACTCAACTAGTGTACTCTAGTTAACTGAAGATTCCCTCATTAGAAACTCATGCATGTTTATTCTGAGAAAGACCAGTTGAGATTAAAGACAAGGACAGTGTAGTATCAGTTGCATGTGTTTTCTTATAAGGAAAACTCATGCATGCAGAAGGAATCATTCCTTAAGGATTGCGCATTTCTGATAGTGTGTGAGATCAGGAGATCATCCACTTGGTAAATTGAGTTTTTCCTCTTGGTTGAAGGAGATCATCCCACAATAACAACACAAGGAAATTGGAGCTTGGAGGGAAGAAGAGAAGGCTTGAGAGAAGCTAGGATTGCCTGTGAGCATTTGTGAGAATTGTACTGAGAGATGGCTAGCTGTGAGAGCTAAGGCTTTGTATAATTCCTATGTATTTCCACCTTGTATGATAATACAGATAGTGGGGTTTGTAGCTAAGGCTTTCCCCAAAGTATTTTCATGTGTATGGTTCATTGATTCTTATTCTTCTAGTTATATGTGTTCAGCTTGATCTTTAAGCTTCTGCAAATTGATAGTAGAAGTAGGTTATAGTATTTTGCTTTGATCTATATTACATTATCGGGTTAACCTATAGGCAGATTTTCTTCATAGGTCTCAAAGCGAGATTTGTAGAGAATTTGCAAAATTACTACAATGACAACTTGTATTAGTTAACTATGTTAATTTGACTTAGTTGGCTCAGTTAATTTGAGTTGAGGGTCTAACTTGAGTCATTTAGAGTCTATCCTACATTATAGGATCCTTGACTGAGTTTATTTTGAGTTGTAATTAATTAATTTAGTTTAACTGAGTTAAAGTTAGGTAAACTAGTTCCAACTATTGGAGTAACTAGTGGGAGGTCTAGTAGTGCGATGTTGCCTGCAGTGTAGTGTGGTGTTGGCTACAGTGATCAACTAGTAAACTAATGATTTACTCATAAATAACTAATACATCTCAGATTTGAGAGTTACCTAGTTGATATTGGAGTTCAAGGAAAGTGTACTATTAGTTGTATAATCATATGAATTGTAAAAGTGGTGCATGCAGTTAGAGGAAAACCTATGAGGATTGCGCAATTCCAATTGAGGAATTTCCCTAATTAATAGGGGGTTAATTCCCAAGGAAATGGCACAAGGAGATAAGGACTTGGGCAAGCATAAAATTGGTTAAGTATTGGCATGGGTTTCTATAAGAAGTAGTGAGACATATAGAGATAGTGTAGAGGTTACTCAGGCTTGAGAAAAGCATTGTAATTTTCTCATATTTTTTGACTAATCACGAAATCATTGTGTAATGTGTTGATTGAATTCTTTCTCTTGTATGCTTTGTGATTTCGTGATTGTTTAATTGTTTCCTCTAATGTGTAGAGTATATTTAAGTCTATGGTCTTAACATATTACAATTAGCAGTTTGAATCTACAAGGAATTTTTACATGACATCAGAGTTGAAATCACAATAGAATAGGAGAATACGATTTTGTTTTTTGCAGGTGAAATCAAATTTGTAGTATCATACTTCAAAGCCAGCAGGATGTCGTTCTGTAGATTGAGACTTGAATATGACCTTGAGGGGAGTTCGAACTATATTTCTTGGAAGGATAGGATGGAAGCAATGTTGGCATACAACGGGCTTAAGGAATTCATAGAAAAAAATATTCCTAAGTCTCTAGCAGTTGATGCTCAAGATATGGAAGAGTGGATAAAATATGTTGCAAAGGTGAGATGGATTATCCTAAAATGAGTTCAAGATCATATTTTCTTGAACCTCCATGGTAAAGAGACTCCATATTCAATGTGGAAGGACTTGAAAGACCTATTTCAAAACAACAGTGACCAAAGGAAGATGGCACTGAAGGAAAAGCTCAGGAAAATAAAGATGGAGAAGGGAAACACAATACCAAAGTACTTGACCAAGTTCACCTAATGTCAGGATGAGCTTGGAAGTGTTGGTGTTACTGTTTTTTAAGATGATCTAGTCAGCTAGCACTTCTAGGCCTTCCCAAGAGCTGGCATAGCTACCAGGACTCAGTAAATTGGAGGGAGAAGCTACCAGAGTGGGAGAATTTGTCGCGTGAATTGGTGCAAGAAGAGATTTGCTGGAACACCAGATATGGAACATCATCTAGGCATGATGATGAGGAGAACTATGCCTTACCTGGAAAGGAGAGGAAAGGGAAAGTGAAGTCATCCCATTCCAAATCAGATTCCAGTTAGGGCAGCAAGAAGAAGGACATGTCAAAGATTAAATCTTTTCATTGTCACAAGATGGGAAACTATGCCACAAAGTGTTCGCACAAGAAGGCCAACAATAATCCCTCAGAAAGTGATAGGTGCAGCTCTTGCTTCACAATTCGAGCTAGATTTCATCCTCATCAGTTGCATGGTGACATCGGTGATGGGTAATGTGTGGTATCTGGATAGTGGAGCCTCATTCCATATGAATGACAACAAAGAATTCTTCAATGAGCTGGAGGAGAAGGACCTCCATATACAAATCAAAATGGGAAATGATGGGAGGTATAGTGCAACTGACATTGATAATGTTACCTTTCAGAGGGAATCTGGTTCTCCTCTCACATTAAAAGATGTCATGTATGTTCTAGGTTTGAAGAAGAATTTGGTTTCAGTTGCCATGTTGGAGGACCATGGCTATGATGTGATATTTAGAAATGGAAAGGCTTTCCTTCGTCACATAGCCTCAGGAAAAGTGAAGCAGACCGGGGTTCGGGTGAAGAACCTCTATAATTTAGATGTAGAAGACTGTGTTTATTTGAGCACAAAAGCAGAGAACATGCAGAGCCAAGACATCAGTGAGTTGTGGCATAGAATATTGGGTCACTTGCACCATAGAGATTTGAAGATAATGTGGCATATTTCTATAAGAATTCCCAAGGGTAAACTAGAGAAAAGAGCCACATGCAAAGGGTGTACATTGGGGAAGTACACCAAAGTTACCTTTCATGATAAGGATAGTCGAGTGTAAGAGATACTTGAAAGAGTTCACTCAGAGGTGTATGGACCATTCTCAACAACCTCCACGACCAAACATAGGTATTATGTAATATTTGTAGATGATTTTTCTCTTTAGTGTTGGATTTTATTCATGCAGAAGAAACATCAGATGTTTGCTTAATTTTGTGAATCTAAAGCACTTATTGAGAAAGACACTTGCAGGAAAGCTAAAGCTCTTAGGAGAGATAATGGTGGAGAATATGTGTCAAATGAATTCAAGAACTTCTCTACATCATAAGGGATTCAACGGGAGTTAATAGCACCCCATGACCCACAACAAAATGGGGTGGCTGAAAGGGAGAACAAAAGTATTGTGGGAGATGCATGGGATATGTTACATGATCAGGGCCTAGCGTTGCACTTGTGGGCTAAAGCATGCAACACAATTGTATATATGCAAAACAAGAGTCCTCATCAGATTCTCAGGATGAGTACACCAGAAGAATAGTTTTCAAGTAAGAAACCAGATGTGGCAAACTTTAGGATCTTTGGTTCATCATTCTACTATCATGTTACCAAGGATGCAAGGAAAAATCTAGAACCAAGATCTGAGTTGGGCATAGTTTTGGGGTACAGTGATACACCTTACAACTATTGAGTGTACCTTCCATATCAAAGGATGGAAATGGTTCATAGAGATGTGAATTTCGATGAAGAGAAGGCCATGAGATGTTCCCTTGAGATGGAAATTTCATTGCATGGAGAAGAGGAGCTTTTAGCTCCAAAGGAAGAACCTCGGGATGATAAGGAGCAACCACATGCAGAGGAGCAGAGAGTCAAAGCACCCACTCATGTAGAGACTTCTAGAGATGGAAGGAAGCACACCAAAGAGGATGACATATTGATGCATGATGTTAGAGAGAATGTGGGAGCATCCACATCACAATGCAGGAAGAGGAGGTCACCAGATCGGTACACTGGCTACATGGATTTGATGAGTGATAGTGTATAGTTCCAACAATCCTCATTCAAGGAAGTAGTGCAGAAATTAGTATGGGTTGATGCCATGGTTGAGGAATATGAATCCATTATCAGAAATAATGTTTGGGAAGTGGTCCCAAGACCAACAGACAAGTTAGTGGTGAGTTCCAAATGGCTTTACAAGGTAAATCAAGAAGCATATGGGAGTGTGGAGAAACACAAGGCCATATTTGTGGTGAGAAGGTTCTCTCAGGTGGAGGGAATTGATTATGAGGAGACCTTTTCTCTAGTAGCAAGGTACTCTTAAATCATATCTATTCTAGAACTTTCGATTTAGATGGGATGGAAGACACATTAGATGGATGTGTAGATATCATTCCTCAACAGTGTGATTGAGGAAGATGTGTACATTGATACCTTCAACAAAGAGTCACATGTGTGAAGAATCAAGAGAGCATTGTATGGATTGAAACAAGCACCTCGCACTTGGTACACCAAGATTGACAACTATTTCACTAGGTTGGGTTTCACAAAAATTGAAGCAAATGTAAACCTTTACCATATTATGGTTGAAGGAAAATTTTTTATTATAGTATTATATGCTGATGATTTAATTCTAATAAGTGATGAGAAGCTGGTAAAATATTGCAAAGAGGATCTTGTAATACAATTCGAGATGAAGGACATGGGGCTCATGCCTTATTTCCTTGGTATGGAAGTATGGAAAGGAGATGAGGAATTGTTTGTCTCTCAGGGCAAGTATGCCAATGAGATACTAAAGAAGTTCCACATGGAGAGAAGCAAACCCATGGAGACTCCTCTAGCAGGAAATTGGAGGAAGGAAGATGCTACTTCAGGTGAAGTAGTGGAGGCTACTATTGTGGGTTCACTTATGTATTTGGTGAACACACGAATGGACATATGTTTTGCAGTTAACCAACTTAATCAAGAAATGGTTAAGTCAACCAAATTCTATTGGAAGGCAGCTAAACATGTGTTGAGATACCTCAAAGGAACCACTCAGTTTAGTCTTTGGTAAAAACGATCAAAGGGAGTGAAGCTTAAAGGCTTAAAAAATGTAGATTGGGCAGGGAGTCCATCCGACAAGAAGATCACATCAGAGGGAATCTTCAGTATTGGGTCAGCAACAGTTTCTTGGTACTTCAGGAAACAAAGATTAGTTGCACTTAGTTTGGAAGAAGCAGAGTACATGGCTGCTAGTTAAGCATATTGTGAGGCTATCTAGATGAGGAAGATCCCTGTTGGGTTATTTGGTCAGCAAATGGATCCTACAATGATTTACCGTGACAATCATAGTTGTATCAAACTCTATGAGAATTTAGTTTTTCATGATTAGTCCAAGCATATCTACATCTGGTATCACCATCTACGAGATTGTGTGCAGAGGAGAATCATGTTGCTAGAGTACATTCCTACCGAGGAACAGTATGTAGATATTTTGACAAAGGCATTCTCAAGATGCAAATTTGGGTTTCATAGAGGTAGAATCGGGGTAGCAGATAATCCCTTTCTTGTTGAGAGGGAGTGTTGAAAATGCAACAAGAAAATCCTAATTTAATTTTATCCTTGAATTAAATTGGGAATAAAAGTGTAATTCCACATCTCATGACAACTTTTATTAGTTAACTAAGTTAATTTGACTTAGTTGGATCAATTAATTTGATTTGAGGGTCTAACTTGAGTCATGTAGAGTGTCTCCTACAGTATAGGAGCCTCCGTTGAGTTTATTTTGAGTTGTAATTATTTAATTCAGTTTATCTATGTTAAAGTCAGTTAAACTAGTTCCAACTGTTGGAGGAAATAGTGGGAGGGCTAGTAGTGTGGTGTTGCCTGTAGTGTAGTGTGGTGATGTATGTAGTGATCAACTAGTAAACTAATGATTCACTCATAAATAACTCATGCATGTCATATCTGAAAGTTACCCAGTTGAGATTGGAATTCAGGGACAATGTACTATTAGTTGTATATTCATCTGAATTGTATAGGTGGTGCATGCAGTCAGAGGAAGGCCTATAAGGGTTGCAATGATTCCATTTGAAGAATTTTCGTAATTAATAGGGGGTTAATTACCAAGGAAATAACACAAAGAAATAGGGACTTAGGCAAGTATAAAATTGGTTAAGTATTGGCCTCGGCCTGTATAAGAAGCAGTGAGGCAGATAGAGATAGTGTAGAGGTTTCTCGGGCTTGAGCAAAGCATTTTAATCTTCTCATATTTTATGAATAATGCAATATACATATAGCAAGGGTTTTTATTTATGTCTTTCCCTAGGAAATCATTATGTAATGTGTTGATTGAATTATTTCTCTTGTATGCTTCATGATTTCATGATCATTTAATTATTCTCAGCGATGAGTAGAGTATATTCAAGTTTATTGTTTTAGCATATTAAAATTATCAATTTGAATCTACAAGGAATTTCTACAAGAAAATAACGATAAGGGAGCTACACTAACGATAACAATAAGGAGGCTACACTAATATTATAGGGACCTAACATGCCCCTCTCCTTCAAACAATGTGTTGTCCTCAATGCTTGAGTAGTTCTAGATGCTTCTGTATAAAATTCTCATCCTCTCATGTGGAATCTTCAATGGGTAAGTTCTTCCACTTAATGAGATACTCTGAAATTGATCGATTATCTAGCTGTCAGGTTCTTTTCTTTGTGAATGCTTCATGATCCAATATGAATTTTCCTTCTTCTTCAAGTTCTAGAAATATTGTTAGAACTAGGAGCGTGTCACCAATAACCTTCTTTAAGTATGAAACATGGAAAACTGGTTGTACTCGGGAAGATTCTTGCAACTCCAATTTGTATTCGACATCACCAATCTTTTGCAACACCTTATAAGGACCATATTACTTAGGTGATAATTTATTATCCTTCTTAGCTTTCTTGAGGGACATTTGTTTGTATGGTTGTATTTGTAAAAATACCAAGTTGCCTATGTCAAAACTTTTTTCATTGCCATGTTGATCTACCTATTGTTTCATTTGATTTTGTGCCAGAGTGGGGTTATCCTTTAAAAGTTGGAGAAATTTTTGTTGATTCTTGATGTGATCTTCCACTTCTTGAACCTTAGAATTTTCTCTTAAATATGATGGATAATATCCATAAAGTGCCATAAATGGGGTAATTTGTGCTACAATATGGAAGGAAGTGTTATACCACCACTCCGCCAGAGGTAACCACTTGACCCATTTCGTTTGTTTATCATATATAAAGAAACAAAGATAACCTTCCAAACATTTGTTCACTATCTCAATTTTCTTGTCAGATTAAGGATGATAAGATGAGATATGAGCTAATTGAGTACCAAGACAAGAAAATAATTCCGTCCAAAAATTTCGAGTGAAAATGGGATCTTTGTCACTTACAATAATCTTTGGGTTTCCATGTAGGTTTTGAATTATTTCCAAAAATGCAATAGCAATTGTACTAGCTTTAAAAGGATGAGAATATGCAAAAAAATGTGCATACTTGGTAAGTCTATCAACTACCACCATTATGACACTCTTTCCTTCAGAATTTGGTGAACCTGTGATAAAATCCATTAAGACCTCCTCACAACACTAACTTGGAATGGCTAAAGGTTGTAATAAACTCGGGGTCTTAATTGTATCAACTTTATTTTTTTAGAAAAACCAAACATTTTGCCACAAAATTATAAATATCATATTTAAGTCCATTGTTGGCTTATATCGGCCTGACCTAGGTTCGGAAGAGTTATGTAGCCAAACAAATCCCACAACTACCGGCCCTTTCAACAACAGCCCGCAGAGCGCGGACTGAGGTCTCACCCGAGGTAGCAGAGGAGGGTACTGGAACTAGGTTTCCGCAACCTTGGGATGTCTAGATGTGGTTTGGAGGCTTCATGCACTATTCTATAGCCTCATGTTGCTCTGCTTCCGCGTAGATCCGTAACAGGGCTACTTCTCAGTACTAATTACTTAATGATTTGTTATATATCAGATCTACTTATGAGGGTCTTTAAGCAAACATTTAATCAAGATAACTAGTGCACGTATTTAACAGAGATACAGATTTGCATTAACCCAAAACATAAGCATGCGCATAAAGAATCAATAGAAATACCAATGATAAATTAACCAGATCTGCAATAGCTCATATTAGCGCAGAGTTTCCAACATCAACTTATCTTTATTTCTACTTTATCACCAATACATCCAGATCTACCCTATGCACTCAGCTGCAGGGGTCCGTGCACACAACTGTGGACTCTACCAGGCCTCTGCACACACAACTACAGAGCCTCTATCTACTACCTAATACCCTTGACTCGGACTTACAAATGCTCTAAAACTCCTTAGCTCATGCACCCATTACCATTCAGATCATTCATCATCCAAAACACTAACTGCCCCTAACCATAGAGCCTCACTCTATTTATACCTTTCCATGGTCCGCCTACCATTGGTCGGTCGACTCAATTTACATTTCTTTACATTATTGTCGGGCAGAGTACCCTTTGACTCAACTCATTACAAATTGCACTCCATGCATCCATCGAGTCTTTACCCTATCTTTACCCAAAATTTCAGGCTTTTTACCCCATGACCATTATACAGGGCTTCTGCTACCCAATAGTCCCCCAACACAATCATCATGACTCGTCCCGAGTCACTTGTTGGTGCAGCGAGACGCATTGCCTCGGCTTCGCGGTTCACCTCCTCTTCGAGTGACACTCTTTGTCCCACTGCTCCTTCGTTGTCTCCTGCAACGCTCTGTCCGACTGCTGCTTTGTTGTTATTACCAATCTCGTAACCGATAATTCTCATTTTGCTCTGCTCGGTTAACATAGAACACCCCCTCATAGGATTTTAGCTCTAGTGAGGGAGCCGCATACGGGACCGCCTTGTACCACGACAGCCATTTTCTTCCTTCATATTGTCTCTTCACAATGTCTGCTGCAGCTTGTGTTGCCATTTTGCAAGACCCTTGTTGTTGTCCGCGAGATCCCAATCCTTAAGGTACATCAGGGACGAGTTATTAACTGCATTTATACTAGTGGTCTCTATCTTTCTAGCCTTTTGCTTTTCTGTTGTAGTTCGTCGACCTTCCCCCAGGCGAGGCGGTGACATCCGGACCAATTTTGCTTCGTGTCTTCCATTTTCCAATACATCCCCTCCTGTTGATGTTGAACTCTACGTGGCACCCTCAGTTGTCAACACCATGTTCCTCAGAGAGCCCTGCCTTTCCATCAGCCAGATCACCACCCCCCGGGCTTACTCCTTGTGCAGAGATAATGAAAAATTTCATATCGATAACCAGCTTGCATTTTTCAGAAGCGCAGTTCGCCCAATGGAAGACCCCTGTGATTTATAAGCGTTTCAAATTTGAAATTCACTGTCTCCTACCTATTCTGGCACCCTCGTGTTAAACCTGTGGTAGATCATTCCATAGCTGGCTCATTCCCCTTCTCTTAATTGCCCTCTTCCTGCTCCCTTTTGCCATAATGAGGACATCTTGTCATGAATAGTGATAGCAACAATCACTTCTCCTCTTATCAACGCAATAGCGCCATCCTTTCCACGCAACCGCAACCCTTGTAATTGGCCAAATCTATGCGCACCTTCGCAATCGCGCATCCTTCCCCCAGACTGCTTTATCATTCCATGCTCTCTTTCAACTGGCTAGAGCGATGAGACTGTCCTTTGAATGGTTAATCAGGCGATCGGCCCACCCGTGCAGAGCTTCAGGCAATTGCCATTCTGTTGGGTAGCAGAGGTCCCACGTAGCGGTTTTGGGGCAGAAAGCCCAAGAAGTAGGATTAAAATATTGTAAAAACTCCAAGGTATGTGGAGCATGAAGTGTAATAGATTGCATCAAAGGGTAGTCTGCCCGAAAATAATAAAAATGAATGGAAATAGAGTTGTCCCGCGCAGGGATCGTGGGCCAGGGAAGGGTATAAATAGAGCGAAACTCTATGAGGGAAAGGTAGTTCTTTGAGTGATTAAATATAATGGGTTCTTGCAGAAGAGAGTCTAAAAGCATCTGTAAGTCCAAGTTGAGGGTTGGGTAGTAGGTAGAGGCTCTGCAGCTATGTGCGCAGAGGCCTGGAATGTCCACAGCTGTGTGCGCGAACCCCTGTAGTTGGGTGCGCAGGGTAGATCTGGATGTATTGGTGGAGAATAATAATAAAGATAAGTTTGTTTCTGTAATTCTGTGTTATCGCTCATCTACCTTTATGGTTTACCTTTCTATAATTGGTTAATGCAAATGTGATAAGTGTATGCAAATCTGGATTCATTTTGTGGTGAATGGATTATGTTGGTTAAATGTTTTCTTAAAGACCCTGTTGAATAGTTCTGAATCATAACCGCTTCCTTCAAGTAGAATAGTGCATTAATAAGAAAAATATAATCACTCTGGATCTGTGCAAGTATTGAATAACGCGGAGCTGTAAACCAGTGCACGAAACTTCCAGACCACACCAAGACATCCCTAGGGTGTGGAAACCTGGTTCCAACACCCTCCCCTACTACCTTGGGTGAGACCTCAATTCATGCTCCATGGGCTATTGCCAAAAGGGTCGGTAACTATGGGATTTGTTTAGCTAAATAACTCTTCCAAACCTAGGTCAAGCCCCGATAAGCCAACAAATGGTTCTGTTGCCGGGACTGGGATCTGCCTAAGGGGTGTTTAGGTGTGGTACACGGGGACCCTATAGAGAAAGAACGTTGAAAATTCAAGAGGATCAGGGACGGTAATAGATCAAGGGTAATGATGACGAACACAATTCAGTTACTAGTATTTAAGGGCGCCAGAGGCAAAGACCAGGAACAATTTTGGTTTGTGCTAACATCAGTATGGAACACGTAGCAAGTCATGGATGATGACATAAAGAAAGCCATCTTAGTCAGCACACTGCAAGACCGAGTGCTAACATGGTACATGAATTATTCAACCATCAACCCCACGGCGGAGATAGCGGACATCTATACTAAATTGAAAAAGGAGTTTAGCCAGCCAAAGACAGAAGCGCAGTCGGTTGTAGGATTCAAAGAGATCACGATGATTCCTGGCGAAACCCCATGGGATCTGGATCAGAGGTTGAAAAGCACCATTCGGGAGGCCAACATGACCCTGACGGATGCACAACACTACACTTGGTTCGTCGCATCATTAACGCCATATCTGAAGTCGGCTTTGTCACACCAGAAGATCTCAACCCAAGCGGAAGCATTGGAAGCAACAATGCAGTTGCACGAAACCTCGATACAGGACCTAGGGTTGGGAGTTTAGCAAATCCAAGCGCAGGTCCAAAATTTGTGTTTGGAGATACAAAATTTAAAGCAATACCAGATGCCGCGTTCTGAAATTCGAGAGGACATATGGTGTATAAAGTGCAGGAGCCAGGGACATGATAAAGATCATTGTCCAATCTCGACGAATTTTGTGGTCGTAGGGGGACTGACACCATTGTGACCAGAGGCACAGATAGGGTCGAGCATGATCACCTTCCTCTGGTGCGTAATCTATTAGGTAGGAGGAAAGCACAACATGGATAACTATCATCTATTGCCAAAATACAACTAGAACCCCCAACAGCTCTTTTGCAACTTTTGTAGATCAATGGGTCATGAAGAAAGAGATTGTCGTAGTTATCAAATGTGGATGGACCAGATACCGGCCTACAGAATGCAGACTGAAGTGCGAGGTGGGTTCCCGGGACGTGGTCGAGGACGGGGAAAAATGAGACTAGGAAGGGGTCGCAGGCAACTAATATGTTACAACTGTGGAGGACAAGGACATTATGTGTGAGATTGTACCAATCCAACCCAAGTATCATGTCCTTATCATGAGAAATTTGATCATGAGTTATTAGATTGCCCCATGCTAATAGCATAGATTCGCGAAAAGAAGGCAGTGCCTCCTACAACAATGCAAAACGTGCAGATGATGAGATCTGAACCCCGCAACGACGAACCCACAGTCAACATGATATTGCGACGTAGCGTAGCCACAGGAGAGGTCAATGGGAAGACTAATATGGAAGCTAGGGAAAGCTTCACGGGCGTCTCTACTCGTGGTAGTAGGGATCTGCCTGAGCCAACTAGGGATCCCTCGATGATGACTACCTTCTTAGGGACATGCATAAAACTGCTTCGCGACAACTGGGCAGTTAGAGGGTTACAGGAAGTGATTAATAGATGCACAGGGTGGGGTGAACCTAGTACAGTCTGGAAAATAGGAATACACGCATCGCAGACGGGTCGAGAAATGCCGCTAACAGCGCAGATCGACGACTACGAGATGGATTAGGTCATTCTGGACCTGAGTTCTGATGCAAACGTATTGCCTAAACAGACTTGGGAGCACATGGGTAAGCCTACACTACAATGGTCTCCTATCCAATTGCGGATGGCCAACCAGCAGCAGATATTGCCCATGGGACGGCTACAAGGGATTACAATAGATTTTGATGGCATAAGTACCTGGACAGATTTCGAAGTTATTGAAATCATGGATGACAATAGCCCGTACCCTGCGTTGCTAGGGATATACTAGGCTATTGATATGAATGGGGTTAGTAACCTCAAACAGAGGAAGATGATATTCGAGAAAAATTCGCTTTGAATCGTTGTTCCACTGGATCCAACAGACGAACTGCACTACACAGAACCGGCGCGTAGCGAAGAGAGGGGCGATGTATTGGATAATATCTACAAAATTGCTACAAAGGAGGAGCAGATATTCTCGCAGGGCTACGCCAGTGATTCAAATGAGGAGGACGAGCGATGGCACAACAGGGTAAGTGAGGCAACCACATTGCACTGTAATATGATGACGAAATCCCTCTATTGCGTTAAAGTTCAGAACCGCGAACTGCCGATGTATGACGGGCTGACAATAGTAGAGGACTTCCTGGTTAAATTCGAAAGTGTGGTACCAGAGTACCAATGGTTCGATGCACTCAAATGGGCATTGCGTGTGACACCAGCGCGATGGTGGGATACCCATGAAGGAACCTTCAAAGATTGGCGAAGTTGCAGGCGCATGATGTAGATAAGATTCAGGAAGGCTGAGCTATGAATAAAGGAGAAATACAATGGATGAGATGATATGCGCATGCACCTTACCAACTGGACCCAAGCTTATGGGGTGGAGCCTCAACCAGAATGGGTGCACTTATTTTATCATACCCTCAATTTCGTTCCAAGGAACTGGTATACGGAAACAGAACTCCGGCATGGAACTGGCGAGTGGGATATACTGCCCGAAGGGTTTTTGTCGACATTTATTTTTGAAGATCAATGGATGGATACTGTGGACGACGCATTACAGTTAGTAAAGGCCACCATATTTAGAACACCGCCGGAACCAAAAGAAGTCGTGCCATCAGGCTGGTCGTGACAGTTGAGCCAGGCCTTAGCATGTTACAATGTATAAGCAGAAGATGATGAGGATGACCAGCGTAACATCAATATACCAAAATCCGAAGGGAGTCGTGAGGTGTGTTGCCCTAAGATAGAAGATTTAGATATCACGGCACCGCTGAAAGAAAAAAACAAGTGATTATCAGAATAGAGGAAGAGCTGAAGTATGCTACGCTTGGGGACTACTAGGACAATGCCACGGTGGAAAAGGTTGTCGAGCTGTTCCGAGAATACCGTGATTTATTCCCTACAAAAATGATGGAGCTGAGGAGGATTCTAGGAGACCTAGGGATGATGAAGATAACTTTGAAGCCAAATGCGAAGCCAGTGAAGCAGCAGCCCTATCGATTGAACCCAAAATACAAAGCAAAGGTCCGCGAAGAATCAGATAAGATGTTGGCAGCAGGAATTATTGAACTGGTTGAGGAGTCCGATTGGGTAAGCCCTATGGTCACTGTCATATTGAATTTGCAAGCGCCACACAGTGTAAAGCAGCTACGTGCTACATTAGGACACACGGGCTACTATCGGAAGTTCATCAAAAGCTACACCCAGATTATGGCTTCGATGGAGCAATTGCTGAAAAAGGATGCTACTTATTGCTAGAACGAGGAATGCAATAGAAGCCTAGAGACACTTAAGGAGAAAATGGCTTCAGCCCCTGTATTGATCTTTCCAAAATGGGATGTCGAGTTTCATGTGCATGTGGACACGTCCTGTATCATGCTAGGAGTGGTACTCACTCAACCAGGAGCAGAGGGACTAGACCATCCGATTGCATTCACAAGTCGCAGGTTGTCCAAAGCAGAGAATAATTACTCTACTACTGAGCGAGAGGGATTAGCAATGGTATACACACTCCAAAAGTTCTGTCACTATCTGCTCGGAGGACATTTTAAAATGTACACAGATCACTCTGTGTTGAAGTACCTAGTGAATAAGCCTGTGTTGGGGGGGCGAATTTGTCGGTGGTTGTTATTGTTTCAAGAATATGATTTTGAGGTTTTTGTAAATCCAGGATGCCTGAATGTAGGACCGAATCATCTATCCCGAATTGAGACCGGCGAAGAACCAACAAATCTAGAGGAGGGACTCCCGGATGCTTAATTATATGTCGTGCGTATTGCAGATGGCCACTTTGAAGATATAATCCACTTTTTAACTACGGGCACTATGGCACAGGGGTATTCTATCCAGCAAAGGAAGGAATTGGTGATACGCGCAGTAGATTTTACCATAATTGCAAGCCACCTCTACAAAATGGGCAACGATGAAATATTGCATAGATATGTACCTGAACTCGAGCGCAAATAAATCCTGGCTGAAGCATGTGGAGGGGTTGTTGGTGGACATTATGCGGACCGTGCCATAGCCTAGACGATTCTTTGCACTAGGTTATGGTGGCCCACTCTACATCAAGATTCGAAGGCATACTGTTGGGCCTGCAATGTATGTCAACGGATGGGCAAACCATCGCAGAGAGACGAAATGCCACTTCAGCCATAGATGACGCTACAGCCATTTGAGAAATGGGTGATTGACTTCGTCGGGCCTATTGATGAGCCCCAGAAATGAGTAATTATATGGGCTCATTCAGCCTCCTAATTCGACTTAATCCACCATTCTCATTAGTTTATTGCATGTTTTTTATTATATTTATGCTAATAGAGTAAATTGGAGGTTAGTCTTTATTAAGCAACAAGTCCTAATGGGTGCTTTGTGCAGTTTTTGGTACCAATTTTGAGACAAAAATCAAGTTAATGAGCACTTGGGCAGCCGACTTCGTGGAAGAACAAGGGAGAGGATTTGTAAGAAGGTGTCCCCTTCATTTATGAGCCCTTACCTTGAATTCTCCATCAAAAACTCGGAGCACAAGGGGTAGCCAAGCCAGTCAAGTAGGACTGCTATTAACTGCAAGTTTTGGCAGTTGAGTCCCTAAAGTTTAGGAGGACTTTTGGGGTCCTCAATTTGTATAAATAAGAATACTTAGGGCCTCATTTTAGTTAGCTAGTTTCTAGTTCGATTTTAGTCAGTCTTTAGTCAAATTGTAGTTAGATTTTAGTCAGTAGATTAGCACTCTAGTGCTGCTCTGTTTTTGCTCATTTGTGGAGCCTTTGCTATAAACATTTCTATGATATGGTTATTTTCTGAATAATGGAGATCAGTTGCATTTTGCCTCAGTTTTGAGCTTCTTTTTAAGAGCCTGTAGCTCTTGGGGTTTGGCCCAACCCAAGTGCCAGGACCTCCTCCATGTACTATTATATGTTTTTATGTTGTCTTTAATTAATTTATGCTAGTAGGTTACAATCTTGTTTAGTTATTTAGTTCATTTTTTATGATAGAAATAGTTTTTCATGTTCTGATTGATTTGATAGGTTGATAACAACGAAAAGCTTCAGAAAAATGCTAACAAGCACCCCTGATCTCCCCTCTCCCTCCATGGGACCATGAGCTGAGACCAAGGTGTCCTTGCTACCACAAAAAATTTGTTTTTGCTTCCTCATGCAATTTCTAGTGTTAGATTCTTAGTTGCAAAAGTTGGTACCAATTGTGATTTCATGCTTAGATCCATTCTTGCTTGGTTTCCATAGTTTTTTTACATGATTTTCTGCCAATAAACTTTTGTTCATCATGTTTTTGGTTTCTAGGTCAAAATAGGTCAAAATAGCTAGATCTTTGGTTTGCATAGTCTTTGTTTGATTAGTTTTCGAAAATAGTGTGCAGAACACCTGTGATGCCTTCCTGCCTACCTTTCCTCCATCAAACAACCTGCTCCAACCCCCTAACTCAGATTCCTCCCTTTCATTTGCCACCCCTCTTCCAATTTGACCTAATTCCCATATCTTTGTGCGACC
>APFE030628446.1:159169-180353 GCA_000404065.3 Pinus taeda | reverse complement strand
TTAATTGATTTATATATAAGTTGCTCATAAAATTGATAATTGCGAAGATACTCATTTGATATTGGTAGATTGAACTACTAAGTTGGGTTTATGTCTATTACCACTAAATGCACCACAATGTTCTTAATCAATGACCTCATAATATTTTAAATAACACTTTACTCATTTGATATGATATTAGGTAGATGCACCAAATGCAATGCACCGCGGTGCTCTTACTACTCTTAATCAATGGCCTCATGATATTTTAAATAACACTTTAATCATTGAAGATACTCATTTGATATTGGTAGATTGAATTACTAAGTTGGGTTTATGTCTATTACCACTAAATGCACCACAATGTTCTTAATCAATGACCTCATAATATTTTAAATAACACTTTACTCATTTAATATGATATTAGGTAGATGCACCAAATGCAATGCACCGCGGTGCTCTTACGGCTCTTAATCAATGACCTCATGATATTTTAAATAACACTTTACTCATTCGATATTGGGTAAACTGAACTATTAAGGTGGCCAATGTCTACTATTACTAAATGCACTACTCAATAACCTCATAATATTTTAAATAACATTTTACGCCACACAAAAACTTGATTATTTTTTAAATAAAATTTATTCAATTTTATTAATATTTTAAAACATTAAAATAAATCATAATAACTTACATTATTTTTTTTTTTTTCTTTAAACATTTAATTATAATTTTATATAAATTAATTATAATTTTATATTAATTTAATATAATTTTTTATATGAAATTTATTTAAAAAAATCTATACATCTCAATTTAAAAAATCTTAATCTAATTAAAAAAAAAATTTATTCATTATATTACTCTATATTATAATAAATTAAATGAAATTAATTCTAGTAGGTGTTTTGAGATTTATTAAATGAAATTAATTCTACTAGGTGTTTTGAGATTTTTTCTTATCTTTAAATCCTCTATTGTCGATTTTGAAATCAATTTATGCATATTTTGAATTGGAGTCGACTCTCCAAATTCGAATTATATCGCATCGAAAAAATAAAAATCTTCATCTAACTGTTTTTTAAATGTTTAATATTTTAACCGATAAAATCAATAACAGTGGATAATGAAATGAAATAAAATAATATTTAAACCTTTACTGGATTAAAAATAATGTATGGGACAAATAATAAACAAGATTGACTCGTCCAGTAAAGAAGTACTTTGTTTTTCAGTAGAAAAAAAAGACTACATCAAATAATAATTGAAATTAAGATGGTTGAGTTTATTTCATAAATACTGTCTTCTCTGCTCAAAGTAGATGGGTAGATCCAGGCCTGAGATTCTGTAACAACTTAGGGTTAACCATTGACAACGCAAGTCATCGGTGCCCATCCAATTAGCCCGGTATACATTACAACAGGCACAATGCCAGGACATGGCTGCATACATCGATGATACTCTGGCAATGAATTCTGCCTCAACTACTTTTCGCAAGTTCCCAATACAAGACACACCACCGATAGTTTATCCCAAACTGTTCTTTGGCAGGAGATGGGTAAAAGAGATCAACAAAAATCGAAAATCCGCTAAAACGGGACGGTAAAAGTCACCACGTTCCAACTTCCACCCGGACACCTCACCCCTCCACAGAGTCGACAGAGGCCTACAAATCAGGGAACCCGCGAACCAGGGTCTTTCACAAGACTCGCTCGAAAGTCCAGAAGCTGAGTTTGGAACGAGAGGGGTCTGTCATTCTGCATGTGCACAGCTCGAGGTTCTTGCCAGCCCGTACACACCCAAAATGTGTGTCAGCTATGCAGCCGAACTGAGACTGGACGCATTTTTTAATTAGAGCTCTCTCCGAATTCAGGTTTAAATTTCCCTCCATTCCCTTCATTGCCAGAGGTGGGGTGCAGCCAGTACATAGCGGAGCTCCACATTGGGCTTCATTTCTGTGCAACGTGAACTGAAGCAATGGGGGGCTCTGGATGGTTTGCATTTCTGGTTTTGAGCGCGATGTTAGCTGTGGGTGTGGTGGAATGCGGCGTCACATACGACCATAAGGCTCTGGTGATTAAAGGGCAACGCAGAATTCTCATTTCCGGATCCATTCACTACCCAAGGAGTACCGCTGAGGTATATGCATCTATGGTCTTTTGATTCCAGCTTTTTATTCTTATGCTATGTACATTTGTTTTCGCAAATTCTGACATTCATAAATGTTATCTGTGATTTTTTAGGCTAATAGCTCATCTAACTGATCTATTGCAGTACTGATGCCTAAGAATAATATGAGTGAACCTAATAGAATGTGGATTGGTTCCTTAGCTGAACATAACTTTATCTAGAAACTGCTACTTTTCCCTTCATGGAAAGCCTCTGTTGTGGAAATCCATTTGGGTTTCCTTGGCATGCCCCGTTATGCTGATTGAAGTCTTTGGCTTGTGCTCGTTCTTAATTGGCATATAAATAGTTGTTTTCGGTTGTAGTCTCAGTACTTAACTGTCTCAGTTTACCGGGTATTGCAGATGTGGCCGGATCTCATCAAGAAGGCTAAGGATGGAGGGCTGGACGTTATACAGACTTATGTGTTCTGGAACATGCACGAGCCATCGCCTGGCAATGTAAGGCCTCTTTTGAGACAGTTGGGCATTATTGATATGTTAAGATAGTATCTAGTGACCCACTTTCCATGGACTATAACGAGAAGGTGCATTGCAGTAATAATGTGTTGGGAGGTTATTACCAAGGTATTTCTTTAGTATAACAGTGAAATGATAATCACATTGAGCCATCTCCTTGCAATGTAAGGTCTCGATTGACAGGTCTCTTGTGACCCAGTCTGGCATTCTTCTGTGACCCGCTTTCCATGGACTGTTATGGTAAGGTATATTTCAGTAATAATGTGCCGCGGGGCTATTACTGAGATAAATTGTCGCCATGGCAGTGAAATGGTAATCATATTGAGACATTGCTTTGCAATGTAAAACCTCTCGTGACCCAGTTGGGCATTTCTGAAATGTTGAGGTAGAATCTGGGGACCTACTTTCCATGGACTGTTATGGTAAGGCGGATTTCAGTAATGACCTGTTGGCAGGCCACTACTGAGATTTTTTCTTAGTATAGCAGTGGAATGGTAATCACATTGAGCCATTGCCTTGCAATTTATCGGCTCTCATGACGAACCTGGACATTCTTGAAATGTTTAAGGTAGTATGTAGTGGTCCACTTTCGACGGACTGTTATGGTATAGCAGATTCCAGTAATGATGTCCTGGCAGACTATTACTGGGATATTTTTAACAGTCGAATAGTCACATTTCAGTTTGTTTCTGGCCGGTAGGAGAAGAGTTTCCGACAATGGTCTAAGAGCGTTCTCCTTTTTCATTGCATCTTACAATGTTCATCATATGTTTGTAGAAAATTGTTATCTAAAGAGTTCACCTTCTCAGGTAAGGGTCAGAAATTGTTCTCAAACTTAAATTTATACACCTCTGATAAAATAGTTGGATTGCAACTCCTATTTTCATGTTCACATCGTATTTTTTGAAGGGTAAGGCTGAATGTAGCAGTCAAGTTTCCGATGTTTATCCAATTCTTTCACGGTCATAATGGTTACTTGCTAGACTTAACTTTCTCAACAGTTGCTATAAAATTTGTGTCTCATTCAACCTGTCAGGAAACACGTTCGTATATGAGCACTGTATAAGCTGAAATGTGGCCTGATGCTGTAAATGCAAGCAGCATCACATTGCATTTCTTACATTTGTATTTGGACATTTGGATATATCAAAGCATAACTGTCTTGTGCAGGTCTTTAGCTGTTCGTCTACACTTACTATCGATGATGCATCTGATATGTATATAATATTTTAAAAGCTACTTTTCACAGTCTAATCAAGATAAATTTTGTAGAGGTAGATTGATGACATGTCACTTTGTTTATGGGTTAGAAATGTCTGTGACTTTGTGGGATGTGATTAGAAGTATGTTGCAGATTTTGAAGGTATAAACCCCTTTGATATATCTTTCGCTGTTTGCTAATTATACCTCTTGCTTGCGTTGTTGCAACTTGCTACTGCAGTACAATTTTGACGGAAGATTAGATCTTGTGAAGTTTGTGAAGCTTGCCCAGGAGGCAGGACTTTATGTTCATCTTCGCATTGGCCCTTATGTTTGCGCAGAATGGAATTTCGGGTATATTTCCTTTTGACTGATTTTCTGCAAGGTCCTCTCTACTCAAATCTACCAGGTCTTTATAACATTGGACACAAATCTTTTGATATATCCGCAGAGGCTTTCCAGTTTGGTTGAAATATGTTCCTGGCATCAGTTTCAGAACAGATAATGAGCCTTTCAAGGTTGACCTCTATGAATACCCTTTTATTTCCTTTGAATTCTTATGGTCATTGCAATGTTCTCTAAACTGTCAGCGTCAGTGAGTCACATGCTTTCAAGTCATATCATTCTTGTTACATTTTATGATTACCCATTTGGGTATTTTACAGAATGCAATGGAAGGTTTCACAAAAAAGGTTGTCGACATGATGAAAAGTGAAGGGCTATTTGAATCTCAAGGTGGACCAATTATTATGGCCCAGGTATACTTTGATCCCTCATGGTAAAATGTGTTAAATTTTGATTGGTAGTCAATTGCTTGATTCATTATATTTGCAGAAAAGAGTGATCTGCATGGATAGTTTTTACTTTGTATATACTCATGGTTTGATTTCCTATTATAATGACTAATGAAAAAGTGTTCTTACAGGTAGAAAATGAGTATAAACCTGAAGAAAGGGAGTATGGGTCTGCTGGAGTGCAATATATGAATTGGGCTGCTCAGATGGCTGTGGGAATGGATACGGGTGTACCTTGGGTTATGTGCAAACAAGATGATGCACCAGACCCTGTGGTAAGCTCTGTTATCAATACCCACTTATATGTTTATATCATAATATCTTTATCTGGGCACTTGATGACTCCTGTCTCTGGATGAACTTGTCAAATTATAAGAAAATGTTGCACCAGTTAAATCGATAGTTAGCTTTGCATATTCACTCTGTCTAAAGAGGTCTTTGACTGATTTTTGGTGCTGCAATCTCTGTTCTATTAAGTTTTAAACATTTCGGAGAAGACCTGATCACATGTATTCGGGGATAGTTGCCATGTAATAGATTGTGGGGTTTTCAGGGTCCTGCATTCTGTTTTTCTTTTTCTTGTAATAATCCATGTAGTGATATCTGAGCTTCCACTGTTTTACCTTATTTCTTGTTTAATATTTGTAACAGATAAACACTTGCAATGGTTTCTATTGTGACAACTTTGTACCTAACAAGCCTTACAAGCCAACAATGTGGACGGAAGCCTGGAGTGGCTGGTACTGAGATTATTTTGAACTTTCTTTCAGCTGGTGGAATAACAGCTTCCATTACATTACATCACATTCAAATTAATTTGGAAATGCGTCCTTCAATAAACTGATATGATGAAGATTCTAGGCTCTGCAGTAAAGTCTTTATTGCAACAAATTGAAAAATGCAGATATGCAGCAATGTTTATAATCAGTTGTAAATGTAATTTGAACTTATAGTATCTGAAACATTGTCACTGATTTTCTAGGTATACTGAATTTGGAGGTGCAACTCCTCGTAGACCGGTGGAAGATCTGGCCTTTGCAGTTGCTCGCTTTTTAGTGAAGGGTGGATCTTTTGTAAACTACTACATGGTAGGATTTTGACATTAACAATTGGACCGCCCTAGCAAGTAACCTTCATATATGGAAGTTTTTACTAAATTATGTATGATTCGGATTTGTTTCTATTGCAGTACCATGGAGGAACAAATTTTGCCCGCACAGCAGGCGGGCCTTTCATTGCAACCTCCTATGACTATGATGCACCCATAGATGAATATGGTACGTTCTATCTTGGATGTGATATTTTCTGACAATCTTCACTTGAATTTGTATCACAGTAGTGCAGATTTGAGAGAAGTTTTTTCAGGACTTGAATGTCATCCTTGGGCAATCTATAAGGTTATCTGTTTATTTGGCAAGGGAATTGAATTCTGCTGTAATGCCTTCTCTGTTCTCGGGCTCAATATAAAGCAACTGCAATAGAAAAAACATTGTCAGAAGGTTAAAAAACAACAGAAAGCTTGAATTACTGTTCATTTGCTACGATGTGAATTTCTTCAAGTCTTACTTAATGCTTGCCTTTTCTTTCAATATCCAGCCTTGTGAATAGTGAAATGGATTCTGACCTTTGGAACACAACCTATTGCTTTTGACTCTGTCTTTGCAGGGCTTATTAGACAGCCAAAATGGGGTCATCTTAAGGAATTACACAAAGCCATAAAGCTCTGTGAGACTGCTTTAGTTAGTGGTGATCCTGTTGTTACGTCCCTTGGCCACTTCCAGCAAGTAAGACTTGTTTTCTTTGACTGCACTATACATATATATTTTTGGTGTATACATAGAGAAGTTTCCCCTACTTTCTTAAAGGATGCTATGCAAGACAGAACTGACTTACGTGTTGTCTATTCAGGCTTATGCATATTATGCAGGAGCTGGAAATTGTGCCGCTGCATTTCTTGTAAATTTTGATTCAAATAATGTTGGGAGAGTCATCTTTAATGGTCAGCACTATAAAATAGCTCCGTGGTCTGTTAGCATTCTCCCTGATTGCAGAAATGTGGTTTTCAATACTGCAAAGGTGATAAGCTTGAGTTATTAGAGTTGTGATTCTATCTTTTTTTTTTTTTTTCTATCTTAAAGCATTACGTCTCATGCAACTTGTTAAAGTTGATGCACAAGCCTGGAGTATCTGGATGTTGATCCCTTTTGTTGCAAGCTGTTTCAAGGTTATAATAACTGATTATGTGCACCAAACAATTAATTAAGTTCCCCACTGGTCTAGCTGATAGTAGACAAAAGAATGCGTCTCTGATTTCTCAGATAGCAGTTGATAATAAAACAGAAAATAATCATTCTGTTTCTGTTATATTTTTTCTGATGCCTGGCTTGCATGTATATTGTAGCATGTCACATGCTTGATATTATATTAAATTATTAATAGATTGGGTATCGTTGGGATAAATTTCTCTGGAAATTGTTCTGTTTTCTAATTCAGCATTTTCTGTTGGTGTATAACATTAAGTTTCCTAGTTCAATGCGTTGCTTTTCTACCTTCCATTATGAAGTGTGTTTGGCCTCTTTTTTACCAAATTTAAATGCACATATTACTATAGAATCTATCTAAAAGATGATTCTCTCATTGTCATAGGTTGACGTACAAACATCAAAAATGAAAATGGAACCTGTTGGAGGGTTTGATTGGGAATCTCTTGATGAAAATATTGCCTCTTTTGAAGAGAATTCCATAACTGCAGTGGGTTTGCTAGAGCAGATAAACATTACAAGAGATAATACTGATTACTTGTGGTACATAACAAGGTGAGACACCATAGTTTCCTTATCTTCCTTATCTTCTTTTTTCATCGAAGTTTTTCCTTGACTGATGCCAGTTAGTGTGGTCAGAATTGAAAATTTAGTGGAATGTCGTTGTGAAAGAGCATGCTTAGATTTGAATTTTGTATCTTTTTTAATTTGAACTTTCAAATTGTATGTTAAGATTGCTACTTTTGATTATTCATGGGCTGCTTGCTTCTTTGTTAAGATTGATATCTGTATCTGAATTTTTGCATCTTTCTCCTTTCCTATGTTGAATTTTCCCCTGTTCATTTATAGTTGCATTGGCCCATGCGTTGTGTGTGAAACTCCAAATAAAAAAATATTCAGACCTTATAATTGGGAGAAGAGGAGTACTAATATGAATCATAGGATTCATAAATTTGTTGTTGTCTTCCCCTGCAACTATCCTGTTTTATAGTTTGTCTAAAGCAAATGTTTTTTTATCCTCGTTTCAACTGTATGAATGTTGTAGTTTTCAACATGATGCCTATAAAATTGATAGGAAAGGTATCTGATGATGCTCAGTTCACTAGGCTTTGATTTAATTGTAAAGTTTTAATTCATAGGCATGCATTCATGGCTTCATGCATTCCTAGACATTAATTAAATTCCGTCTTGAGCAGTGTGGAAGTTGATGAAGATGAACCCTTTATAAACAATGGTGCTCTCCCATTCCTTACTGTACAGTCAGCAGGCGATGCGTTACATGTCTTCGTAAATGGTGATCTTGCAGGTATTTGCTCATTTAGCATTAAACTTTAGCTATAATTATACACTTTTCAACATGTTGCTGTGCCGAGGTTCATACCATCAAATAACTGGAAATTTTAGCTTATGATAGTGATGCTTTTTCCTAGAATAAATCAAGAGTATAGAGAAGTTGGAGCTATACTTCTTCCAGAGTTCTGCAAATTGGGTTTAAAGTTTTCTTGGATGCTTTCAGGGAGCGAGTATGGAAGGAGGGAGAACCCAAAAGTGAGGTTTTCATCTGGTGTTAAGTTGAATGTTGGAACAAACAAAATTTCTCTCTTGAGTATGACGGTTGGTCTACAGGTTGGCTTCAAAACCTTTTAAGCCGCTGCTCATGTTCCATGCCTTCAATTTTTTTGTTGGGTAGATTTCAAACTAGTGACAGATACCTGTGTCTATGAGCTACAGCTTAAACTTGAACTGTTTGATAGTTGGGTTTTACTGTTGGTTGTTTAATAGAGCAACCGACAAATGGATAGTGTATAATTACTTATTACTGTTACACTTCTCCCAAGTTACTCAGAATTTCATTGTTTGTGGTAAAGAATATTGGGCCCCATTTTGAGATGGCAAATGCAGGAGTTTTGGGTCCAATAACCCTGAGTGGTTTCAAGGACGGAACACGGGACTTGTCCTCACAAAGGTGGTCATATCAGGTTAGAGCCATTTTAACTTGAAGCTTTCCTTCGCTCTTATTTTCTTATATTTTAGATGTTATTTTTCATTTTTGTGAACTGAAACTCAAGCATATGGTTATTGTAGAAATACATGGATACACATATCGTGAATCAAGACAAAATGAATAATTACTTGGAACACTGAGAAAAATCTTATTTTAAGGAGAATCTGTTCTTATACAACGTCATGCTATTCCCTGTCAGTTTTTCTTTCTAGTACTGATTTTTCATTGCCAAACTTATGTCTCTGCTTATCCTACAAATCCTAGTTTGTTTTCTGTGTTTACACATTTTGAAATGACATTCAAGGAGAACTATACAAACAACAAAGATCAGTTGTTAAAGGTGAAATTATGCTGTAATATTTAGGGTCATAATAATTTTACAATAGTAGGTAACTGACCAATGTTACAGCAATATCTGATTGCCTGTTACTGCTTTTTAAGATAATGAACAAGGGAAAGGTGCTTTTTTGTTCTCTCATTGAGATTCTGCAGCAACTGGGCCCTACTTTCTTGAAATCTAAACAAATGAAAAATATTTAAATGGCCTTGGGATGACTTACTGGGCCTTAGAACTCTTTAGTAAATAATTAATGTACTGAATCTAAATATCTATCATAAATTCTCCGGAGAATAATCTCATCTTTGGTTTCATGATTTCCTCATGCCTAATACATGCAATTTGTTTCTTTATACTTTATGCATGCAGGTTGGATTGAAAGGTGAATCAATGAATCTCCACACCAGTGGAGATAACACTATTGATTGGATGAAAGATGTAGCGATTCCACAAAGACAGCCTCTAACATGGTATAAGGTACTGGTCACTAGATTTCGTATCAGCAACATTTTTCGGGTTATACATGGATGGAAAAAGTTGAGTAAGATAAAGATTTCCCCGACGTTTACTTGTACAAAGTCTAAATTTATCTGTTATACAGGCCATGTTTGATGCACCAGCCGGTGAAGATCCATTAGGATTGGATTTAAGCACCATGGGAAAAGGCCAAGCTTGGGTAAATGGGCAGAGCATTGGACGGTACTGGCCTTCATATCTTGCGGAAGGTGTCTGCTCAGATGGATGTTCTTACGAAGGAACTTACCGTCCTCACAAATGTGCCACAAACTGTGGCCAATCTTCTCAGCGCTGGTGAGTGATCTGTAGTTTGTTGCAAGAATTTTTTAATCGATGTTGTATTTTATAAATAATGAACTGCACTTTTTCAAGTTTGTCACATTACGGGTGGATTCTATGAGCTCTAAAGAATGGTTAAATCTGGTGGGAGGAATTTGAGATTATTTGAACATCAAAATCTTTCATGGTTTTAGGTACCATGTTCCTCGATCGTGGCTGCAACCTTCGGGAAATGTGTTGGTGCTGTTTGAGGAAATCGGAGGAAATCCTTCTGGAGTTTCACTCGTTAGAAGATCTGTAGATAGTGTGTGTGCTCATGTATCTGAATCACATTCTCAATCTATCAACTTTTGGCGTCTTGAGAGCACTGACCAAGTACAGAAATTGCACGTACCAAAGGTTCACCTCCAATGTTCCAAAGGACAACAAATTTCGGCCATTAAGTTTGCAAGTTTTGGAACTCCACAGGGAGAATGTGGAAGTTTCCAACAAGGAAACTGCCATTCTGCAAATTCATTTGCAATTATAAAGAAGGTTAGTATTTTCCAAAAACTGGCAAAGTTTTCCTAAACTTGTGTGCTTGTGTGTAGATAAACATTACTTTTGCATGTCCCAATCCCCACTCACACATACGCATGCATGTGCTAATCCACTGACGCATGCATGCATGGGCAAACACAAAAGAATGGGAGAGAGAGAGAGAGAGAGAATATTCTGAAACAGGAATCGCACAAGAAAATGCATACTCTATGGCATATCCTTTTAGATTTCTTTTACTTCTGTGATAACAGTTACAATCTTCCCTCGGCATATTTAGTAGAACTTCCTACAATACAGAGGTTCTGGTCTTTATAGATAGCGAGTGGTAATTTGCACGTATTTGATTTATATCAAGTTCATCCCATGCAAGAGATGGGTTTCAAGTTATATTTTGGCGAGCTCCATCTCACTGAGGAATTTCATCTCTGTTGTTACATATCCTTTCATGCAATATTTTCATAGGGTTACCAGAAAATTTTGACCAAGTGTTTCAAGGTTGTTACCACTAATTTTGTGTTTAGCACTGATTGCTTTTGTCCATGCACAAAACCTCCCAACCATCAAAACCTGCATTTCTCCTGGAAAATTATATACAATGTTGGAAGTATTTAGCCATAAATTGTTGTTTAAATTTTGGAATAAACGCACTTGCCCTTGTTGTAGTTTTGAGGGCAAAAAGGACGAGCTAGCAGTTACCCTGGAAAATATTTATCAGTTAGTTTTTTCACAAAATACAGTTCTGTAGGTAGGAAAAATTAGCATTCTGCGACAATAAAGGTCACACTAGTTTAAAAATTTGCAAAGATTGTCTATCCTGTGTAGTTAAGATCAAATTGGGCATGGAATTGTGAACTCCCTTGCTTACACCTAGCAGTCCAGTGCATGAGCGTTATGCTATTAGGTGTAAGACTCCTTTCCTTCTACTGGAGAAATCCACTGTAGTTTGGAATACCCGCCATTGCAGGTGTTGGATATTTGTTCTTTTAATTCTATATAGTGGTATATAGAATTAAAATGATAACAATCATTACCAGACTGTGCAGGCACTTATGGCTCATAATGTTTTAACAGCGAACCCAGTAATGCCTATTCTTAATGTTTTCAAGCATAAATTGTAGGAGTTAGTTTCTCCTAACCACGGGAACCCCTCTTTCCCCACTTTTGAACTTTTGGTCACATGATATTGGTGCTGTAAGCGATGAAACATTTAAAAAAGGATTGTTTTGATTGCTGATTTTTTTATATCTATTCAGCATATTTGAAAATCATCTTTAGGAATTAAGAATTTCAGCAGTGGTTAAGATAGAATCATGTGCCCTACGTTTGTTGTTGCTTGGATTGTGTATGTTATTGAGGGTGGTTTCATACGATTCAGTTGACTTCTTCAATTCCCATAATGATGGATTATATCTCCTTGGATCGTTTTTTTTTTATATCTATGTATAGTTTTTGTATGGATCCATGGGAGCAACTTATAATTTGCAAGTGGAAAACATGCTGCAATTCATCATTTTTGTTTCACCCTGGACTTTGCATTGATTGTTTCTTCTTGGTCCATCTTTCAATAATTATTAAAATTGATTACCAGGTGCTCTTCAGCTGCAGTCAGTATAGCTGGATTTAGCTTCATTGTTTGTATTTGCGCATGTTAGAAGAATTTAGCTGACTAACTAATTAATTGTTTTGCAGAAATGCATGGGGTTACAAAAATGCTCGTTAAGTATTTCTGAGAAGCTTTTTGGTGGAGATCCATGCCCAGGGGTTAGAAAGGACCTTGCTATTGAAGCCGCTTGTAGTTAGATGCCCAATTGGAGGACCTAATGGTCGAAGGAGTCTTTTGATTTTTCTAGGGAGGACTGAATGGTCGAAGGAGCCATTTCATTTTTCTTGGGACGTTTTCTTCATGGCACGTTCTTTAAACCAAGGTGAAGTTCTTTATTGTTTCTGCGCACACAAGCTTGGAAGAATGTCAGTTTATACTAACTAATAAGGTGACAGAGCGGGGCTTTGCGTTTTTTAAGAAAGGCTCTGTTGATGGGCATTGGTTATAAAAATTTCAAGGTCTTGCTGGTCAATAAAGCATTCCACTCTTTGCTATTATTACGTTAAAGAGTTGGGTAAAGTGCTTCCTTTGTATTAATATTAGGTTAAACAGTTGGGTAAATTTCTTACTTTGTATTATATCATGATGCAAATAAAGCCTTTGTATTTTGCAGACTTACATGTCCAGTATGTTCTATTTATTGTATATACATTTTTAATTTACATTGCAGTTCAAAGCCCATAAGACTTACATTAGTTTTTAATTAAGTTAATGAATCTTAATTTCATTAAAGAAGATCAAAGGCGACATGACAATGCAATGAGAAGAAGTTGTTAATTTGAGTATATCTTTAGCAAATTGCGATGCTAAAAACAAATTAGCATACCAGGTTAGTTGTGGTGCATAATCAAGTGGGATTTTGCAAAAGACGCATTCGGTAATGAAAGTAGAATATGATGATTAGCATGATCTTGCACACATGTTAGCAATCAAGCTAATGGTCCCGATGCTTACGTAATGATACCGATGCTTGCATAAGCCACTTTGATTTTGTGACGAAAAATAGTAATCAACTTTGAACACTACATCCAACATTTGATATATTGTCCAATATCTAGTAATAGCCACTTTACTAACATAAGCCACTTTGATTTTGTGTCGAAAAATAGTAATCTAACTTTGAACACAACATCCAACATTGGATATATTGTCCAATTTCTAGTAATAGGCACTTTACTAACATATAATGTTGTGGTGATGAGAGGGAGGCAATTTCCCTCGATGTAGTAGAGAAGTTGTATTTTTTTTGGGTCCTTCTAGAAAAGAACTTATAATTTTCATTTATTATAACAAAAATTACATTCTATAGACACACAAATGTGTGTATGCTGTTTAGCTAGTGTATTTAGTTCATCATGAAATAAATATGAGAGAGATTTTGAATACCCCTATCCACCATCACAAGTTATGTGGTCATTCATACATATTAAAAAATATTTAAATAAAGTTTGTCCTTTTTGTCAATCGGTTTAATAAGTCAAAATAATAGTAAAGCATACAAAATATGCATATATAGAATAATATAAATACAATGTCATGTAAAAACATTATAAATCCCCAATAAGAGGGAGTGTTGGAGCACAAAAGAAAGATGTGATTGATGAGTGACCACAAAGCACCTCTATGACCTGACAAAATGAATATCCAAGGTGAGAGCCACCTTTGAAAGACTATCAACTTTTTTGTTTAATTCCTTGTATGTGTTGGCATGAACACAATGAATATATTTTTTAAATTCATGGAATCAAGCAATATCAACTTTTTTGTTTAATTCTTTGTATATGTGTTGACATGAACACAATGAGCATATTTTTTAAATTCATGAAATCAAGCAATATCAACTTTTTTGTTTAATTCCTTATATATGTGTTGACATGAACATAGTGAGCATATTTTTTAAATTCATGGAATCAAGCAATATTGACTGTAAATTAAAGTTTTTACAAATTTGAGATCTAGACAACCCAAGAAACCACTAATTTTGGGTCTCCATATATTTGAAGTTCAGACACTCCAAGGTCAATGGCGAAGGCAAAAAGACATTTGCATGCGAATAATTTTGCATAATTATTGGACCCAACTCCCAAACCAATGGAAATTTGATAGGAGTGATCAGAGGATAAATGAAGGATGATATCGACACCACTGTGACCTCCCATCTCCAAGGAGGCAATATCAAAGAAAGCCCATGGGATATCTTTATCTGAGGTAACCTCTACCAACACATGTGGGTGATGACATTTAGAAACTTGAGAGAAAAGGTTGATGATTGCCATGGATTCAACCACAATGAGACAAGGAGAGGAGATGAAATCTTGAAAGATCATCTTATTGCGAGTGATCTAGATGCCTCAGAGAATAATAAGTGGAAGAGCCAAAAGAATTTGTGATGCTGGATTGGAGCACAAATTCTACCAAGCAGAGTCCACAGGAAAACCTTGCGAAATCAAGACTCCCAGATTGGAGATTTTGCATTAAGCCTAGATAGATTGACAGAATGAACAATGAAGAAAAAGATGGTCAACTGATTCAACAATAACATGAAAAAGTGCGCATCTATTCGGCCCCTGCGCAAACCTTCTCAACAAACCATCCCAAGTTGGGACCTTACTGCTTAAAATGCACCAAAATAATCTTTTTGCCTTGGGAGGACATTTAATTTTCCAAACTTGAGTCTACCACCATTTGCCTTTGTTGAGAAATCTGTTAGCGCAACAACTTAGAGTTTTACTTTTATCGATTTCTCTTATTATGACATTGTCTTGTGATATTTAATTATTAGTTCTTCTTCCAAATTATTTTGTTCTTATCATCAAGACTAATGCCAATCAATAAACAAAAGAAGGCATAAGATGTAGGCACATTGTTAGGGGTTTTGGGGAAAACCTTATAAAAAACTCTTCCTTCAGTAGATTCAAATAAAGTTGAGATGACTAAGACCCTTATTACCTAGACCAAGGAAACCTTCCATCTATCAAGTCAACATTGTTTATAAGTGACACACCATGTGTTGGTCATGTAGTCATATCATACTTCAGTCATGTTGTCCTTTCTAAACAGTTTTAGGCTAAGGAACTGTGTCAAAATATCTAAAATGTTGTTTTAATTTGGGTTTGGATGACCAATGCTTTAAATTGTTAAATATATGTAAATCCTAATTATTTATGATATAATAAATGGGTTGATTCTTCACCTTTAACAAATTTAAGCTTTAAAATGTTTATGAAATGTAAAATTTTAAGATGATGTATATAATTCCTTAAACATTCAAATAGAATATTTATCTTGTCATATATAGATATGCGTGTAAAATCTTTTTACAACCAAACAAAGCATATTTAAGGATAACATGAAGCAACAATTAAATTATGTAGATAAATTAATTCAAACAAATAGTTTGAGTTAATTAATTTATGTAATTGATTATAACTTCGCAGGGGATTTCAGAAAGATTGATATTAAATCTTATCTTACCCAGATTTCCTATTAACTCTAAACATGTGTAGAAATAAATAAAGATGGGAACATAATAAGAAATTAGAAAAATCGCAGGAAAACACAAGCTTCTTCAAAATGAGTCTAAAATATTTCTATTAATCTCAGAAATAGTTTAGAGAATTACAATCATGTTCAATGGCTTATCACAAGGGTTCAACCCTTCCTACTTCGAATTACAAAGTATTTATAGAGTTTTAAATCAAAATATCTAGAATTAAAATCAAAATTTATTACAAAATATCTTTTCCAAACTGATTTGGATTTATTAAAAATAGAACTAGAAAAGAGGAAATCTAAACTGTTTTGACATCTTGCACAAAATTCGAGGACTGTCGCTGGTGACTGGAGCTATAATGCTATTGTTCTGTTTGTTGTTCCTGGAAATCCTGGAAATCTGTTCTTTGTCCCTGAAAACTTGGTATTGTGTTGTTGAAATCTACTATTTCTCATTCGATGGGTTCACACAATTTGTCCCATCTTTTTTGAGCGGGAATAGAAAATTTTAATAAGTTTTTGTATGATTCATCCACTTCAGTGTATTTCTCAGAAGTACGCTTAGTTATGAACAAATGCTTGATCTTATGTTGAATTAATAAATCATAACTAAGACCTTCCATGAAAGCCTTTCAAGTGACAATTCCTTTGATTTTAACAAATTTAGCTTTATCTATTGCTATATCATGCAATCTTTGTTGATACTCTCTCTGTGGAATTAATTTATTACCTATACCATGCAAATCTGGAAATCTTTTTACATGTAATGAATTAAATTTTCTATGAAACTTTTTAATCGGGGGTTTTAAATTATGACATTTATTCTCCAGCTGTAACATTAAATTTCTTTTAGTATGTACCCTTCTCACCCCCAAGACAACTTTAGTTCTGTCTTCAATACCATATTCTTCAACCTCTTCTTTTGTCTTGGAATTCAGAACTTTGATTATTTTTGTAGCATCTCGTGGTTTGTGGTCGAGGTCTCCCTTTACTTCTACCACTGCTTCCTTTGATTTCTGTAACAACTCTTCTTCTTCAAAAATAATCTCAATTGAAGGCTATAGTTCAGTAATTGATTCATTAATATTAAGCCAAACATTTTCTTTGGCCTGAACAATGGTTTGAGAAATTGCAGATTCATTTTCATAGGTTGCTATTTGTTGAGTCAACTTATAACTTTTCTGCAACTCAATCAAGTATGCATTATCAATTTTAATTTTTTGTTCTTCGAGCTTATGAAGTAGAGTTTTTATTTTCTCATCCCCCTAATCCTTCAGTGTTAAGTCTCCCATGGCTTTTGATAAATCTGTTGCTGCATCAGTGGATTGTGTATCCACTGTGATAGGTGTTGCTGCAGAAGTCCCTGCTATTGAAGTACCTGCAATAGATGTTGCTATGGGGATAGATGTTGAAACATCAAGTTGTTATTTTTTCTTTAACAATGTTTCCATTTCGGCTTCCATTTTGTGTATCTGGAAATTTTGTTCAATTATCATTTTGAACATATTCTCTTTTTCTATCTCCAATTGACCAACTTCTTTGGCCTGTGGATGCTCTGTAGTAGGGAGCTTCAGTTGTTTCCTAAATGCTTGACTATCAACATTCTTGTTCTTAATCATTCTTCAGTGGCGTTAACATCATTAGGATCATACCCCAATTTTATTACCAGATCTTCCAATGACTTAATTCTAGTTTCTTTGGCCAAGGATGAAATTTGCTCCATCTTTAATTGTGAATGAATGTTATTCAGTGAAATTTGAAGTTTTGAAGCTGCCATAGCTGAACTGGTCAAAGTAGAATATATCATTTCTCCAGCCTGCTTATGTAGGTCAAACTGATCAATGGCATGAATCTATTTGGTGTCAAAAGCAAAAATTGACGTCTTATAATTTTCTGCACCTCTAGGGGCTGGAACTTTGGGTTCCAAGAAAGCTAGCTGAAATTGTCCCTTTTCAATATCGAGTGCAGACGGAAGTCTGTGCTAGGTAGTAGAAGTCTTTTTCTAGAATTCAGAATATGCGGTGGCCTTCAGTGCTTCATTCTTTCTTTTAATCTTTTTGTAACTAGCAAAAATGTTATGTTGTTCTGTACCCCGAGAAACATATGATATAGGAGAATCTGTGGAAATATCCTCAATCCTTAGAAAGGTAGAAGTATGAGAACCTATCAATATCATTGTTTCCTTCTCCTATGAACTTTCTCCTTGAAAAGGCTCCCCCTGAGTATTAATTTTCTTTCTTCTGTTAAACAACTAGAAGTTTGTCTCTTGAATTTCTGAAATTAAAGGAGACAAACTTTCACTGGGCCTCTTAGTCTCTTTCTCTTGACGAATTGGAGTTTGTGACGCTGTTTGAATAAAAATTTGTTCCTCTACCTCCTGCAATATGTTCTCCTGCCACTCCTCTCAATTTGCATACTACTCTATTTCTGGCCTAGGTGTATGTGCATAAGGTGTAGTCTTCTATTAGACTCTTAACTTAGAAAAAATCCCCAAGGGATCATAAGACTAGGTGAAGTTTAATTTGAACTTCATTTGCTTCAAGAGAGGATATGTCTCCTTTGCTGCTGGTCTGGGGTTGACAATAAATGGTCCAATCTATGCTTTTAGTTTAAACTGAGATTTATTCTTGTTGGATACAAAATATAGATCATACATGTTCATCATTTGTCTGATATATTCTAGTGCAAAAATGCTGATTGGTACAAATTTTGGCAACCTATAGGGAGGTAGCTCACATCCATAGATCCCGATTTCTGTGTAGTTCTGATAGAGGTACTAGTCTCTAATCTTAGTTTTCTCAAAGAGGTGAAGAATTCTTTCGATTTCAAGTGAAATTCTGGGTATAATATCACTGTTGTGAAGACACAATGTCTTATGTAAAAACTTATTTACATAATCAATGAAAGAATACTCTTTTGTGTTCTCTCTTACCAATGAAGTCAAATGAATAACAAACTGAGAATTTCCTTGAGAATCTAATTTTTGTAGTGGAAATTTGAATCTATCTGCTTGGAAAAATAGAAATAAATACACAAGGACTGCTTGATGCTTAAAAACACCTTCAGTTGAAACTTAAGAAATTGATCATGAATGTTCTGTGCCAGAAATTGACTGTAGTTGAAAATGAGTGATGGTTTATATCCTATTGAAAATACTGATAAAAATGATAGAATTACCTCATCAACCCACTAATCACTAGGGTAACCTAATAGACATGAAACCATAGAGATGACTTGCGTAAACATTTATGGAAATGTTGAAGAAGAGTAGGGTGGATTGGTTCTTGGTAACTTAGAGTGATCAGGTAAAAATAATTCAAAGATCTTGGCTTTTTGAGGGAATGTGAGTTTCTGATAGATCTCCATGAGAGAATCTACAAAAGAAAGGATGCGAAGGTGTTGTAGGTTTAACTTGAAGGATTTGACATATTGATTCAAGAGTGACAATAAACATGATTTCATTATTTTGGGAAATTATGACCCTTTGACTGGGTAAATACCTTAAATGACACCAGGTGACAAATTTCAGGAAGAAATGGGTTTGAGGAAAGACAAATTGGGGTAGGAAGGAGTCCCATACGTTCAATTCATCACTATCATCTAAAAACTTTAGATTTGTCGAGTCGTGGAGTTCATAAAGATCGAACTCACACTAGGTTTCAGAGATTTTGTATTGCTTGTCAACCAGGGGAAATTCATCTAAATTCACTACAAGGGGCAACATTGAGCTTTCTACCACTAATTTGGACTTTGCTTTGGACAACGACACGCTGAATTATGAATTTGTAGGCAGGTGTATCGAATTACCAAAAATTGGTGATCACTGGTGTAGCAAGTGTCTGTCTACTGATAAAATCTAATGGTGCCTGCGCTACTGCAAGACGATAGAAGAAAAGGAATGTGGAGGGCAACATTTTTTTTTAAAGAGATTGGGCGAGTTAACCATTTTGGCGCATCTAGTTAATGTACTTAGACGTTGGCAGGAAGGATTTATTCATTATAACAATTAATTAGTTGTAGGCAGATAAATTTATTAATGTAACGGTAATATGGTATGGACGAATGAGGGAATGACAAGTGGCAAGGTGTGAGGAGGTTTGAAAGCAGCGGTGGGAGTGGAGCAGATGAGAGAGCGATTTTCGGGGCGGGGGGGGGGGGGGAGGGGTGGTGGTGGCAGTGGGTAGGTTGTTTACATTTTTTTCAAGAGGGGGGGCCCGAAATGGCTGTGGAGAAGCCACGTAGCCATGGGCCGAATTTACAAAACAGATTTTCGAACCCCCCGTTGGTTAAATGTCGATTGCGCGGGGGAGTGTCCGAAGTTCATCCCCCGCCGTTGATCTAGGCGGGGGTGATCTCCACCTTTGATTCCCGCTCAGGCTTTATCGCAAGCCAACAAAATATCAAATCAATTCACTTTATTAACAACATATAAATTAATCATTGATTAACTAACATAATAAAGATTTAAACAATAATACAAATATAATGCATCGACATTTAAACAAACTCGCATATACTTTGGGGTTTTATTTTTATTTTTCTCATATATATATTTTTTAAAATCACATTTTTTTTTTGTATTTTGTTTTTCTCTTTTCTTTTTTATATATATATATATATATATATATATTTTTTTTTTTCAACATAAAGGAAATGTAAAACATGACATGGTGAAAAAAAGTTACAAGAAGTCCTGTAGCCATACCTTATTTATGTTCTCGATCATAACAATATGTAGTCATATCTTATTTTGGTTCTGTGATCATAACAATCTGGAATCATACCTTATTTCGGTTATGTGATTATAACAGTCTTATAGTCATACCTCGATCTACAATAATTTAGTGCCTCGATCTTGCAATCACCCATTACTTCGATCTTGTGAATCATCCTTACTTTGCTGCTCTGTAATCCAAACTTGTTTACTTCACTGCACTGAAATATATCCGAATTTTTCTGCTTTTGGTGGGGTCGAGTTCATCTGGGTATTTATAGTTGTTTCTGACTATAAATGAGCCGACATGAGTAACTTATGGATGCCAACTTGTAGAGAATCAATATGGAGGCCGACTTGCAAGGTGACTTGATGGAGGACGTTTTGACATGATAACGTAGATTTTTATCTTTGACAGCATGAACCCAAGAAGGGATTATTACACAGAAAATTTGACTTTGACTTAAACAAAAATCCTAGAAGCCTACGATGGAGGCTTGACCTATGACCATTGATCCAAGCATGAAATCCATGCTTTAACAAGTCAGTTTAATAATAATAAAAATTTCTTTTGACAAATATATTACATCATGACTCAAGTACAATTATGAAGACTGACACTAGTTACATTCTTCAACGCTCCCTCTTAACGAGGGAGGTATTCATAATTACATACATAGAGGGACATGGAAGATTTCAAAATGATATGAACTACGAAGAGTTATAGCGCACACAGTGCTACAAACTATATACCCGACCAAGGTATTCAATTTGGGTGGGAATAAGATGGACTCAAGCTTTCAACCACTCTAGGTA
>APFE030628446.1:66669-156669 GCA_000404065.3 Pinus taeda | reverse complement strand
TTTAGATCTTTGTCTCACATGTTGCAGCAAATCACACAACTCGAATTCTTCAGAACTTCGAAATATTGTCATAATTTTTCATGCTTTTTGTATTATTATTTGTCAACCTTTCTTTAGATCTTTGTCAAAATGTGGTTGACTTCAGATCGCCGTCATTCCTCCCATTATTGTCATAATCTGGTAACTCAGAAGAGAGACTTGCGACAAGGTCACTATGTGTTGTAACTTAGCTTCTTATCATTGTACTAGGCAAGGACTCACATTCTTTTGTATCACTTCACATCATATTGAAGGACGAACTTGGGCCATAGAGCAACTTCATAACTTGCATTATTTTTCTAGCATCACTAGTACTTACTTGCATTAAAGAAGATAATTCTTACTAAGGATCTTGTCATAGTTTGAATAATAAGAGTGACTTGTATCAAAATCATATGACTTGCATTCATACGAAGAAGAACCTTGCATTATGGTCCAGTATTAATTGAAGTACTGTTCGAGATCTCTCATTGTCGCACCTTCGTTTGTATCAAATCACACATCTCAGATTTCCATAGAACTTAAGTCTTGTATTATATCTCAAGGGAGAGAATCAAATTTAAGTTTTAGTTAGACCTTATGGTGAACTTGCAATTTTTTTTTTTTTGGGAATAACCTTTGGATTTCGAAGTAAAATTATCTTGTATGAAGACAACATGAATTTCAGATCTCAGACTCCAAGAAAGGACTTGTATCACTTGTTTTGCATACTTCTTAAATTCAGATACATAAATGTAAACTCAGATTTCACAAGGATTTCATTCAAGATTTCAATTACAACTTCCAACAAGAAGTGATTTTCACCCTTCTAACATTATCTCTGCTTCCATGTTGAGAAATCCATTAGGGAAACAACTTAGAGTTTTACTTTAATTGATTTCTCTTATTGTGGCATTATCTTGTGATATTTAATTATTAGTTCTTCCAAATTATCTTGTTCTTATCATAAAAAATAATGCCAATCAATAAACAAAAGAGGACATAAGATGTAGGCACACTGCTAAGGAAAAACCCCTAGGTAGGGGAAAATCCAATTAAGAACTCTTCCTTCAGTAGATTCAAATCAAATTGAGATGACCTAGACCCTTATCACCTAGACCAAGGAAACCTTCCATCCATCAAGTCAACCTTGTTTATAAGTGACACATATGCTTTAGTTCTGCACTCATATCATACTTTAGTCTTGTACTCATAACTTGTTTCTATCCTCGGTCATAATAGTATGTAATCATATATTATTTCGGTTCTGTGATCATAAAAGTCTGTAGTCATACCTTATTTTAGTTCCATGACTGTAACAATCTCGTAGTCATACCTCGATCTGAAATAATTTAGCACCTCAGTCTTGCAATCACCCATTACTTTGATCCCGTGAATCATCCTTGCTAAGCTGATTTGTAATCCAATCTTATTTACTTCATTTCTCTGAAATGTATCTGAAATTTTTCTGCTTTTGGTGGGGTCGAGTTCATCTAGGTAATTATAGTTGTTTCTCACTATAAATGAGTCGACATGAATAATTTATGGAAGCCGATTTATAGAGGATCAATATGGAGGCCGACTTGCAAGGTGAATTGATGGAGGAAGTTTTGACATGACAAAATATATTTTTATCATTGACACCATGAACCCAAGAAGGGATTCTTACATAGTAAATTTGACCTTGACTTAAACAAAAATCCTAGAAGCCTACAATGGAGGCTTGACCTATGGCCATTGACCAAAACATGGAATCCATTCTTTTATAAGTCAATTTAATAATAATAAAAATTTATTTGACAAATATATTACATCATGAATCAAGTAAAATTAGGAAGACCGACACTAGTTACATTCTGCAAAAACCTTCTGGTTGATTAAGAGCAACAAAGATGTAATTGTACCCCACTTTTGGAGAGTATAGACCACTCTTAGCCCCCGAATAGATTAATTAATCCTCCCTATCCAAAATTCTAATGTGTCCCAAGTGAAGGGCATATATATAATAAAGCCATTGTCTCTTGAAAATTCATGAAATCTCCAAATCATCTACATATTTCCACCCTTGAAACCAGATAGTGGAAGAATCAGGGTTCACAATATGTGCCCTGATCTCAAAGGGACTCTAATAATTCAACAGGAAGAAGATGAGCTTGTTGATTTATTGATCCCCAATTGAATGGAAGAACCCGATCCCACCCACAACACCAGACCACTTCGAATAGTTTCAAACGTGTTCAAAACAACCCTCCACGTAGTGGATATGTCTTGACTAGGCTTATCCACCAATTGGAGTCAGTCTTCCACCGAGAGTGGAGAAATATACTTGGAAATAACCACCTTGGTCAACAAAATTTCTATTGAAAGAAGGCATCAAATCCCCTTGGCCACAAGTGCATGAGAGAACATTATTTTTTTCTTTAGTCCTTAACCTCCTAGACATTTTGGATTTTCAATTTTCTCCCACCCCACCCATGGAAGAGTGGAATACTTGTCAGAGCTATAACATAAAACTTAAAACATATCCTCCTAACTCATTCCAAAATCCCTATTGGGATCTAAACCAACGATCCCTAGTAAACTGGGATTGCCTCCAGGGCATATTTTATAATAACAAGATGACTTTCCCGAGATATCCATCAATGACTCCATGAATTGATATGTTTCTCCACCTTCGACAATGATCATAGTCTGTACTCCCTTCTATATGAATTTGGTTTAAGCATAAACCCCATGTATTTAAAAACCCCACCTAATTGCCAACATTCCATAGGGTGGATTTCAATGATAGATTAAGAGACAACATCTAGATTTGTTACCAGAAGAAAATATTTTTGATAGTTGATAAGAATTAGGATATCTTTTAGGACCCCCACCTCACTTGGATCCCCATTGCAGAAAATAAGGATGTCATCCACAAAAAGGAGACATGAGATGGCGAGAGGATGTGAAACTAAATATCCATCTTATGAATCAGAAGATTTTTCCTCAGCTAGGAGACGAATGAAACCCTCCACAATGAGAAGAAAGAGAAGAGGTGATAAAGGACATCCCTGTCGAATACCCATTTTAGCATGAAAGAAAGGAGAGGTTTCACCATTTATAAGCACATCGAAAGTGGTAGTTTGAATGCAATTCATGATCCAATTAATGGATTTAAGACATAAACCCACATGATTAATGTAACACCCTCCTCCCACATCTACCCAAGCAACTGACCAGCCGGGGTAAACATGTGACAAGAGTCCTCTATGATATGATTCGACCTCCTACGTAACCTTAAGGAGATGGAATCGACAGAACATCACACACAGTCATCCAACATCATCAACAAAATCCTCAGAAGACAAGTCATCCACTCAAAAAGCTCGTCCCTCGGTCCTACTGCGGTTCTGGACCCCTTAAGTCATAGTCGCTCTCATGCTATGGGCAAGGGAGAAACCAGAAACCCAAAGTCGCTCTCATAGCCCTACTTGCCAGCAACCATGGACTAAAATTTCTAGTTTTGTGCCAGTGACCCCGAGATTTAAGCCACTTTTTCAGGCCCAGAGCCTAGGCCACTGCTCAGAATGGAATGAATGCTTAGAATTAGGGAAATTACAGGGAAACAATGATGCAAAAAAAATGAGATGATCAAGACCTTAGCCAAACCATTACTAGCCATGACATGAATTTCATCAAACATATCGTGGACATGTAACCTACAGGTGTAAACAAAAAAATTAAGTGTAGGGATCTCATACTTATTTGATAATCTCTATTAACCATTTATTCCTCATGTCATTCACTGCATATTCAACTATTAGGTCATAGACACATTATCCATTCACATACAAGTAAAAACATGCCGAGAGCCATACATAATTGCTGTCATAAAATATACATATAACCAACATAATAGGGACAAAAATACCAATGAAATCACAACCATATAAGCCACATAAAATCCATCATAATAATCATAGAGATACGAGGAGAAATAACCTTTCATTAATGTTGCAAAATCCAAACTTGGGATGGGACTTCCATGTTCCACCCGACCATAAAATGGCTAAGCCAAATCTCTCTTCAGCCATTCACCCTCGTGTCATATTCCTAGCATGAATGTGGGATCTCATAGAAAACATCAATAAAAAATCATCCAGGGCTTCCAAGGGCCATCCACCTCAACCCATCAAACGATGATTCCACCTCATAGTCAGACATCACAAAACCATCATAACATCGATCTCTATCTTAGCCTTCCAGGGCTCCAAAGTGTTTGTTCCAACCTGGATCCCAGGACTAGTAACTCAACCCAGGACTGCCACCGGGCTCTAGAGCATTTGTCCAACCAAGGCTTCGAGGACTAGTAACTCAACCCACAACATTTTCCGTGCTTCTAGAGCATTTTTCCAACCAGGGTTTTTAGGACTATTAACTCAACCCACCAAGGGCTTCCAAAGAATTTTTCCAACTTAGGCTTCGAGGACTAGTAACTCAACCCAAGATGTTACAGGGATTTTAGAGAGTTTTTCCAACTAGGGCTTCGAGGACTAGTAACTCAACCCAAGCCGTTACAGGGCTTCCAGAGCGTTTGTCTAACCAAGGCTTCCAAGAAATAATAACTCTAACCAAGCTAAAGGAAACATGAGAACCAACTAGAACAAAGCAATGAAAATAAACCCATAATCAACATGGCTATCCAGGAAATGGCAAGGCTAGGCAATCCACTGTCAATCCAGGTAATCATCCATGCCAATGACATAACCAAGAAACCACATACATGTGCCATGAATTTTAAAACTAGTGAAGGAAACATACATGCAACTCGGTACCTGCAAGAAAATCTGTTGTAGCTGCTGATCCCGATGTTTTCTTTCACTTTCCCGCTCTTCCTTTGCCTTCTTGCTCCAAGTATCCAAGTATGCCACACCATCTAAGAGTGCTCCAAGGAAAATCTAAGTCTCTAAGAGTATGAGAGAGAGGGAATAATGAGAGAGAGCTCCAACACTAAACTGACCAAGTCTTGCCAACTGATCTTCAGAAGCCTTTTTTATAAATGAGGTCTCTATTTTCTTCATTTTCCTCCTCACATGCAACCCGTGAAATTTCACCTCCTTTTTCTCCTAATTTCCATTATTTTCATAAATAAATGTGCCAAAAATGCCTCATGCCTTTCCAAAGCCTTAGCCATAAACAACCAAATGAACACCCCATAGGATGTCTTGCCCAACATTCATCTTGGAATATGTGTCCCATCGAACATGGTATTTACATATTTTACATGGAATTTGTTAGAGAATTATATATTACAGAACAATGGAACACATAAAATATTGCAGAAATATAAACACATAAAACACATAAAACAAGAGAGACACAGATATATGTGGTTCACCCAATTTGGGCTACGTCCACGGAGAAACAACCAGTCCTTATTTTTATATTATCCAGCAAACTAAAGAGATACAACCTACAACAGATCCAATGTAATTCCCTCTTTGCTCTCAATCTCCTCTCTCTTCCTCACTCAGAATACATATATATAGACGCAATACAATTCCCTCATATATAGCGAGGGGTTGCCTTCTAGGGAAAAAAACCCTAAATTAAACATAACTTCTACTGTCAGATCTTTGCCTAATGAACGACCCAGATTGACTACAAAATTACAACATTTTACACGGATATTTTACATCTATTCTTAGCTTCAGGGGCGCTGCCATCGATCCCCCCGCTGGGGGGGGGGCGGGGGCTCCCAAAGGTCACAACCGCCCCCCTGGGCCCCCCTTGTTGAAATTTGGTACCGGAAGACAGGTGGTTCCCTTAGGCTTTGATCTTTGGCCTAGGGAAAAGTGTCCAAAAGATTTAATTTTTCTCCTAAAGTGACTTTATAATTTTTTATAAAGTTAAAATCTAATTTAAAAGTGACTTTAAGTGATAAAGTTACTAAGTCTAATTTTAAGTGACTTTAATAAAGTCAATGAAAATTAGAAAGGAAAAGTGACTTTGGAAATAAATGACTAAGTGGGTCTTTATTAAAGTGGGTGAATTAAAAAATAGAAAGTGAGATTTAAATGTGCATTTAATCTCAGCCATTGATCTAAATCCATTTCATCCATTGGATTTAGAGATCACCCAAAAGTCACTTGGATCACCCAAAAGTCACTTGGAGTTATATTAAATGAGGAAAAGGAGGAAAAGATCATTCATTCTTTCATGAGAAGATTGGGAGAAGGAGAGCAAGAGAGCAAGAGAAATTTCTGGACAAGAAGGAGAAAGAGGCAGCAGTTTGGCACACATACCAGGCAGCTCTTCAGCAAAATCAGAACAGCAGAAAGACAAACAGAACAGCAGCAAGAACAAGCAGAAAAAACTGATTTTTTTGCTGAAAACTGAGAAGTTTCCAGGTGGTTCGTTGGGCTGAAAACGGATAAGTTTGCTTGCTGAAAAAATTATTTTGCTGTAATTTTTTGCTGAAATTTTCTTGCTGTAAAAAGACATTTTTCAGAAATAAAGAAGAGCTCTCAAACTGGTTTTCCCCAAGAGTTGTAGGGGTTTTTTCCAGGGTCACGTTGACCAAAAATATCAGTGTTTTAATGTGTTTTAATGGCTGTTTATTACTGCTGATTTTTATTTCTGCAATTTCCAGCATTCTGTAAATTTTCCAGAATTTATTTGTGTTTTCAGCAAATTTATTTTTTCAGCATTGTTGAATGTATGGTTATGGGAAAGGGCATTTAACTACATGGGAGAAATAAGGAGAAACTGAAAACCGGGGTGGGAAAACAGAAGTTTTAACATTGTACAGGCATTTCTTCCAAAGCCAGTATTATAACCTTGCCAAGTCGAAACACAGCAGAGGAACCACTAAGACCTGCATCCATCTACATATCATGGCCAGCAGCAAAAGCATCCACTGGCTTGGCCCATCTATTATTGTCCAAACTGGCCATATTGCTCTCACAACATTCAAGCCGATAATTCCCACTCAACTGCTTGCCAAGTCCTCTTCCAGTGCTTGCTAATGCATCAACCTCTCTTACATGACTTGCAAGTGCTTGGGAATTTCCAAGTAATTCAATAGTGTCTGGACAAATTTCAAAATGATTTGGTATATCTTTGCACTGATCCTTGATTGTCAACAAAAATCTCTCAGTACTTTCTGTATCCTGAACATTTAGTAACTAAAATAGTTACCTGATTTGTAGTAGTTGAGAGCTCAGTCGTATTTTCCCAATCATCCACTTCTTTCAGGACTTGCTTCTCAGGCTCTTTTTAAGAAGTCTTACTCTTGACAACATCAGTTACTACTTTGGAGGTTCTGGAAGGTTCATACTTCCCTACTTTTCCTTTCGAACCTTATAAGCATTAGATAAATCACCGATTCACCAGTGGGAGCTGCAACATTTACCTTACTGAGAAGTTCCTTCTTTTCCTTCCTGATGACAATTACCTTAGCAGCATCACCAATATTTATAACATTATTCTCCACAAAAACATTGGAAGAACTTTTATTCTCCATTTTTGTAAATCTACCTACTAAATCCTGCTTGCCTTCACCTTCAACAGGCAAAGATGACACCTGAAGATGGGCAGCCTTTTCACAAATAACACTATTAGTGGTGGATACTTGACCCTTGTCTTGTGTGTCAATTGCCTTCACATTTAAAGTTGAACCTTACCCAAGTGCTTTAGCACTATCATGGTTAACCCTACCTTTGTTTCTGGCACCATTTTCTTGGTTCACACAATTAGTCTCAAGGTTTCCTTTATTTTCAAACAGCTTTACACGATAATAACCTATTGCATTTTCATCATTGGCTAAACTGGAAACCTCAAGTCCTCTACTAATATTATTGCTTACTAGTTCCAGATCAATTGGCTAACTCATTTCATTGCTGACAGCATGACCCATATCACTTTTACCAGGCGGGATATATTTTTCTACTTTTCACCTGTGTGCCTTTTATCCTCTAATTCAGGCACTTGATCAATCTCAGGAGTCACGTGTGTTTGATCCTTGCAATCTTTTTAATGAATTTGCAATTCTGTCGCAATCTCCCCTCCACCTAGAATTTCCATGCATCTTTCACACTTAATGTAGCTACCTCTGCACTCTGTGTTTTTGTCTTTGGCTTATCATTAGTACCATCGGATCTGTCTTTCCTGCAGCTACCACAAAAATCATTCCAATTCTTCATGACTACTTTCTGTTGTGGGCCCTTACCACAATTTATAGGCTTACCTGCGTAATTAATATTACAAAATTCCTTAAAGGTCAAGGCTGCCCGAGTACCCTCTCCTAGCGTTTAATACTCTCCCTCCAACAATCTGAAGTATCTTTGTTCTGTTCTGGTGGCCCACAATTCCATGTTTTCCGCCCATCTAGGAATTGGGGATGTTACCCACCAAAGTCAGTGACCCCATAGGAGAAAATTTCTCCCATTCTTCACATCTAACCAGCCAACCATGCAGCCTGTAACAGCTGTTGGAAATTGGTTGTCATTGATGTCAGCCCAAGCAGCGCCTGAAGAAACCCTGCTTTCATTGACTCCTGATTCCTCACAGTTGAGGAGTTACGCCCCTTTAAATATTAGAGCCCCATTTTTTGTCACAGCCCCAAAGGATATGCTACAAGCAATTTCTTTTTATTCAAGAAAATTAAAAATAACATGGGCCTAGTCAAAAGAAGATTTAATTAAGGGAAAAAATGACCAAAAAATATTAAATTAAAGACGGCCTGCAAAATAGGATTATTTTTGGCTCCAAGGATTATTCAAATTTTGAAATTCAAAAGTCGGCTTCCATCCTTTTCAAGTCGGCTCCTAGAAGCCTCCTCCAACAGTGTAAAAAGGGCTCCACTTCACCTCAAATGTATTGAATCAATATGTGATTATTCTCTGAAATCTTCGACCTGGTGCAGTTACATCAAATTCTAAGAGGAGGTCAAAAATTGAAATCTAGTTGGGTTTATTTATCTTTGCTTGGGTTATGGTTATTTGCTGAGGATTTTTAGGGATTTTCTGAGGTATTTTGGCCTCTCTTTAAGGCTCAAATCTGAAGTCTAGGGCAGATTGATCTAAGACACCTTTTGTTGATTTCCTGAGGACTAATTTGCATAAGAGCTATTTGCTAATCAGATCAAGTTTTCAAGCGAACTAATGAGGTTGATCTGAGGGTATATCTGTGGCCCTTCTGGTTATATCTTTGGCCCTTCTTAGATATATCTCGGCCCTTCTGAGGCATATTTACGGTCCTTCTGAGGTTGATCTAAGGGTTACATCTGCAGTCTTTTGATCAGTTCAGTAGCAAAGATTCATTGTGTAATTCAAACATTTCAAAGGCTCATGTGTCATTCCTTTGTCTCTATTCACTGCAATTGCCAGACCTATTTGGCCCTCCGAAGAACATATATTGCATATCTATTTGTGTTATTTCTGTGGCTCCCATTCACTTCAGAATTGTCACTATTGTGTTCTATTCAGAGAAGAGGATCCAGTGCTCTTATGTTGATCTTGATCATATTGTATATATGGCGAATATCTGAAGCATACTATGACATGTGAATTGCATCCCTCTTGGACTGTTTTTTAAAGCTAAGCTCTGATCTATTTGTCACTTTTGTGCTAGGTTTTGATTCATGTAGAATTTGTTTGAGGGTTTGATCACTATGATTTTATATTTTGTGGAAATTTTGAAAAGGTAATTAAGGCACAGATCCAATCTCTAATCAAACACAGTAGCAGAACCAAAGTCACCTTGTTTTGAAGTGGTTTCAGTGAAAAATCTTGTGCAATCTGGTCCCTAATCAGACCTCTAATTTATATCTGAAGCAAACTGTGACTAGATTCATCATTTGGTCTAAATGTGGTTAGGAAGCTTCTTTGGTGGCATCATATTGAGACTACCTCTCTGCAACATGTTGGAGAATCTAGTAGGGCAGCCATTTAATTCAATTCTCCTTATCCTTAATAATTGCTTGTGAACTTGAGTTATCTTTTTATTTTTCTTCATTATATCTTTTCATCAAACAATTGTCAATAGTAGAAACAGTAAAGACAATAGACACAAGAAGTAAGCTCCAAGCCAGGGCAAAACCCCTCCGAGGGGAAAACCCAGAAAGAATCTCTTTTCTTATAGAGTCTGATCAAATGAGAAAACCAAGACCCAAAGACCAAAGTCAAACCTTCCTCCAAGCACCAAGTCAGACCTCCAAGCAATCTCCTCCAAAACAAGACAAGGTCAGCAAAAGTCAACTCCTTCAAGGTCTGCCCCAATCAAGGTTTCGGTCCTCACTTCAGATCTGCAACTATGGCCTCTAGAAATAGTAGAAACCCTAGTCTTCTTGCACGTGTCAGCCTTCCAATAGATCTTCCTTCAAGCAAATTAAGGTCTTCAAGGTCAACAAAAGTCAAACTTGATCAAATTAGAGTCTCAGCCCTTTATCCAAGTCTGCAATCTTCGACCTACAACTTTCAATCCTGCAACAACTGCAGAAACCCTAATTCCTTTGAACATGTAAGTAGAAATACACACAAAAATCAGAATTTTGATATCTTCTCGAGATGCTTCCTCTTCTTAGATCTTTGTTCCTTTCTTCTTGTTTCTTGCTTGAGATCGAACTGCAGAAGTGCGTCAAAAATGAATCGAACTTGCTTCCTTTATATAGCCTTTTCATGAGGTCGAATATGCCTCTTCTAGGCTGACTTGCCACTGGTAGGGCCGACTTGTGCTTGGAGGCTTATTTTGACTTTCTAGATTCAAAATAATATCTTTTACATGTTACAACTTGCCCAATGGGGTCTTATACAAATGATAAAGACTCTTTGGACTCAAGAAAAATATTCTTTTGACTAGAAAAACCCTAGGAGCATGAAATGCATGCTTGACCTAGATGACCAATACAAACAAAGCATGAAACGCATGCTTAAAAACTAATGTTTTTCTTTCTTCTTTTGCCACAACATAAGATATACATGATTACACGAATGATGAGTACAATGACTATTATTAAAACCGAAACTAGTTACCTTCTCCAACACGCCAGTGATAGCTTATTTTGCAGGACACAATCTGAGATATAACTATGACTTTGATGACAGAGGTTACTAGACACCAATGGTAGGCCTTGTCTAAGGTGTGTGCAAATAGTGGTATACGTTGGCTTTCTGAGGCTTCATTTGGACATTTGTCTAAAGGCCCTAAAGTAAACTAGAGACATCTTGACTGACAGCATCAGCAACAGACTTGAGGACATCAGTGGTATTTTTGGAGACTCCAAGCAGCTAGCAAATCAAAAGCAATCTATGAGTACATCAATGGCAGAGGACTAAAGGTACTTAGAAGTCATTATTGAATTGAAATATGTGCATTTACGTAACATTGTTGTTTAGAAGCAGTACTCAATATTCTAAAGAAGTTTGGGGTACACATTAGCAGAAAGAGTTTATTGAATATTCTTGTAAGTGGGTAATTTACTTCACTATTTTATCTATCAGTGTGGTTGAGTGGTGCAAGGCAGAAGAGTGAAGTCTCCTTCAGGTTGTAGCCTGAAAATACTTCACAGTGGCAGGGTGGTGCTAGGGCAAGATGAAGCTTGCAAGGTGTTGGAGCATCCTTTTAGTAGCAACTCATAATCTAGGGCATTGGAGCGTCCTACTAATTGGAGCTAGTAAAACCAGGGTGCAAGAGCATCCTTTCAAAAGTTGGAGCTACCCGATAAACATAAACATTTTTCTAGAGTACTAGGATGTTGGGGCTTCCCTATTCAGTTGGAGCATAAGTATTTTTGCACTCATAAAATATTAGAAAAGTGTTTTGTGGTTTTTCTCCCGGAAGGGTTTCCACCTAAAAATGTATTGTGTACTATTCTTGTGATGTGTTGATGATTCTTGTTTTGATTTATTGTCAAGGCTCTGAAAACTAATAATTAACTAATTGTAAGTAAAATATTGATTCACCCCCCTCTTAGTATTTCCAACAAAAGTCACCACTAGCTTACGATATGCCATTTTATCTTCGTCATCTGCATCAATCATAAACCTTCTCACCCATGCCACAAGATCACATGGAGGAAGGTGGGCTTCCAACCAAAAGGTACTTTGTTCATTTTGCAATTGGGTGCTTATGCGTGTTTGTATTTGAGCTTTTGATATGGATTATGGAGTGACCTTGAAGAAAGAGGGATTTTGACTGTGATCTTGTTCCCTCACCTTAAATGAGGGGTTAATCTTTGATCCAAGTGTAGTGGGACCTCCCCTAATGGCCCAATTGATATAAGGGGGCCACTACTGGGGAAGCCTTGATTGAGATAGTGTGATCCATCTATCCCTAATACTTACCACTTTCCATCTTACATTACAAGCCCACATTCCACTTCTGTTCTTCGGGTTCAATTGACCATTTGTTCTCTGGGATTTGGCACCCATACATCCACATACCTGGGTAGGGCCCGAAACTTTTCCCTGGGAAGTTGATGCAACTAAATGAAAAGGAAAAAGCATATTATGGCCACAAAATGAAACAAAAGATGCAAAAGATGACTGATATATACACATTATCAAGTGGGAAAAAGATTAGCATGAACTCTACCTCACTCATTAAGTCCATCACCTATTTCCTGGGCACATGTTTCTCCAATACATCATAAAAGGAACCCTTGCATGTCCCAACCCCGATGGGAAATGAGTTGCGTCCTCATTAAGGGGTAATACAACTGTTCCACATCATACAAACCAAGTTCTAACTTCTAGCCCTTTCAGCTACGAGAAGTAATACAAAGAAAAATTAAGCAAATGTAAAAGTCGCACAAGGGGGGTATTGATCATGAGGATGTCATCATGATGATTTTTTTCCCTCACTTAATGGAGTTGCTAGAGATTGGTACTTTAGCTTGCCCCAAGGAAGTGTCATTGATTCGAACATGTTCCATGAGGCATTCAAGAAAAGGTGGGCAACTGAGCTAGATGGAGGCATGTGCATTGATAGATTGCTGGTTGTAACAAAAACTGATAAAGAATTTGTAAAGGAATTCCACTCAAAGTTTTGATAACCTCCTTAGGGAAGTTCCTGATAGATTTAAACCCTTTGATGCCATTGTCCTGGATAGGTATATCAAGGGTTGTCATGGACTTTTGACTTATGCCCTCGATGATAAGAATCCCCAAAACTTAATTGATGCTAGGGAGATTGTTGTTGAAGTTGAACAAAATTTAAATGCTTCCCGCATTGATATGTTCAATTATCCTAGGGTCAAAGTTGAGTCCAAGCCTAAGCCGAGTTCTCAAAATGACCCTATTACCACAAAATCTAGCAGCTGTTGGAGAGGAAAAACCTACAAGACAATAATTTAGACTAAGTGCTAACAATGGGGCAATGCCCCACTATCACCACAGCGAAGGCCCCTTTCTCTTTACGGACTTTCACCGATGGGAGATTCACCTATAAAAGGAATTCTAGAGTTTATGTACTAGGTGATATGCTAAAATATCTCAAGAAAGACTCAAAATTATGGTGTAAGGCTTCAAGGAGCAATACACCTTCTAGAAGAGACCTAGGAATAAGATGAACAAGACCTAGAGTTTCATGATTTTGCTTGGTTTTAGGTACTCTTGAGATCAAGTCAACAAGGAGAAATGCTTCTTGCAATATACTTCAACAAGTACTAAGTTCATACAACCTTCAAGGAAATCCCCAAGTTGAGGAAGAATAACTAGGGTTTCCCTCTTAGGGCCACATCTAGGACAAGAAATTTTATGGAGAAAACTTAAGTGGATGCCCACTAAACATGGAGGTCAAGTAGCCAAGACCCTTAGCTTGACGTTTAGGCTCTCAAGTTTCCACAAAACCTCTCCCAAGGAATTTCGCTCTAAGCCATAGTTAGACGTCCTAGCCTTAAGAGGACAAAAATTTCAAGAGGAAAATTTATGGATGAAAAGTGAAAGTGATCACCAAGGACTTGGATTAGTGTCTTGTCCTTTGGGCATATAGAGTCAAGGAGGCTCTAGATAAGCTAAATCATTTCTAAGGAGGCTAAAAATTGATGCCCTACGTATCAACTTCTAGCATTTACCCACTTCTAAGGAAAATGGAATTTTATGGAGAGTTATAAGATTTCCTCCACTAGGAACATTCATTACATACATGTTATACAATGAATAATATATGCAATTCTCAACTAGATAGCCTTTTAAAATTTAATTCTCAATAATTAGGGCACAAATAAGCATAATCTAGACGCTGTAATTCCATACATTAGACAATATCAAGATAAAATTCCTCAACAATAATCGCTTACAAGACAACATGTAGTATATCCATCCATTCACCAAAGAAATAGATCTAAGGACAATCCAAAATAGCTTCCAAACATCGAAATGCATCCAAGAAATCTCCAATAGCCAAGAAGGAACAAGTGCAAAATCTCTAATGAGGTCTGACTTCTCCAAGTGATGATGGTTCAAGAATAGAATGATCGCTCTCTGTTAAAATTGGCAACTAGGGCCAAACTCGATGTGGGTCACATCTTATTTATGGCAGCTGATATTTTTCTTGGATTCCTCTCGTCAAGAGTTGTAGGATTGATCTAACGATCATCCAATTCTGACAAATATTTATGGACATATGAATTTATCTGTAATTACTTGACAAATTGTCAAGGTCGGCCAATAGCGAAATGTGTGGCACACTTGTTCAATGTCTTATATAAATACAAGATAGGTGGAGGCATTATTCCATCATCTCATCTCATCTCATCTTATCTTCTTCTCTCTCTTCTCTCCTTACTTGATTGGGTTAACAAGGAGCAGCGCTCACATGGGAGAAGAAGGACGCAGCAAGGAAGTGAGGAAGACGCAGCAAGGAGGAGGACGCAAGTCTATTCTGCATTGACTTTCGTTGACCTGGGTGCAGCAAGCAAGGGAGGACTGCGTTGACCAACGAGGGAGGCATTTTGACTACGGCCTAGTGTGCGGAGTGTCCCTCAAGCAAGCCGCAATTTTGATCTGCCATTCATAGACCTGATTTGACTCACGAAGCGACTAGCACTGACTGGTTAGGGCTAATCACAAGGCTTCCAAGACGTTGCCCTATTTTGACGATTTCTTTTGGGCTGTTTCGGACTGTCCTTCATTGTTGTTGAAGGCTGAGTTGACTAAGGTTGACTCAAGGTAATTTGTGGACCATTTGATCTACTTTGCACGTGCTAGTTAGGGCTTCTATCACTGCTATCATAAAATTATAGATCTGTACAATTGTACTTTTTCTCTCTCTGGTGAACTATTGAAGATTATAGAAGAATTGATCAAAGGGTTTCCCCGCATTAGGGTGTGTCCCTGGCTAGCCGCCACATCTGGTGTCTCTTGCCTTGGCTTGTTTTTTGTCGATCTATTAATGTTCTGTCAGCATCTTACTTTATGTTTATGTGATTACTAAACAGTGGCTAATAAGAAGAAATTGAAGTAAATTGCACTAAGCATAGAACCTACCATAAATTAACATGGTATCAGAGTTGAGGTGAAGACAAAGCCCAAGCAAAAGAGCAAGAGAAATCACCGAAGGTTGTTGAAGCAATCTTAAAGACTTCATGGAGTCCTCATCACACTTCCTCGCTGAAGACAAGCTCCGTGAGAAGTCTGACTATCACGGATGGAAGATGTCCCTTGATCTGACATTGGAAGAGCAGGAAGTATTGGACTATGTGAGAGGCAGAATCATTAAACCTCCATCAAATGCATCTGTTGCTACAAAGAACAAGTGGACCAGGCGAGAAGTCAAAGCAAAGAAAATCATCCGGGACTCTATCGACAAACCCCTGGTGGCCTATGTTTCCGAGCTTACCACCTCCAAGGAAATCTACGATACACTGGTAAGCTTATTTAAAGTTAATAGTGCGAATCAAGTTTTGTTCCTTAAGAATAAGCTGAAGGAAATTAAGAAGGGAAAAGATGAGAGTATGCAAGCCTACTTCTTAAGGATCACCAAGATCAAGAATGATCTCCTATCAACTGGGGAAGTCATTTCTGATAGGGAACTGACCATCACAACTCTCGGAGGGCTCCCATCTGCATGGTATATATTTAGACCCACTCTTCTCAACAATAATGTAATTCCAGGATTTAAGGAATTGATGGCGAGATGCATTCAAGAAGAAACAAGGATGGAAGAGTAGGAAATGCCTGCACTTAGAGGCAATCCCGCCGCAATCTCCTCTCATGCTAAAAGGAGAAATAATTCCGAGGCAAAATCTAAGGGAAAGGCCGGACCGAAAGGTGGAAGGAAAGGAAGATGTTTCATTTGCAACAAAATTGGCCACTATGCGAGGGAATGTCCTGATAGAAAGGACACATCTCAAGACGATGATCAAAATCGCTCCAAGGGAAATTCCAACAACAATCAAAGGAAGGGCAGGTTCAATGGCAAAGGAAAGAGGAATGTCGGAAATCAAGGAAGTGGTCAACCCTCCAAGAAGGCAAGAAACTCCAGGTATGAATCTAACGTTGTTAACAATAAGCAATATGAATATTATCTAATATCGACCCTCTCTACTACTCCTCCGGACTCGTTGGGCAATTGGCTTATTGATAGTGGTGCCTCAAGGCACTTCACTGGTTACAAAGAAGCTCTCTCTAATCTGATAGAGAAGGAGACCAACCTGGAAATTATTCTTGGGGACAACTCCAAATATCCCGTGAAAGGCGTAGGGAATGTCTCTCTTCAATTGAATCAGGGTAATATAATTCATTTGCAAGAAGTCCTATATGTCCCTAATCTCAAAAAAAACTTGGTGTCCATTTCGGCAATGGAAGACAAAGGCTACAAGGTGGCCTTCATCGATGGCAAGGTACGTGTATGGAAAAAGAATTTAAAGATGCTTTCACTCTTGGGTTTCGGGTTGTCTCTCTATATCAAGTCGGAGGAAGTCCACTGGGTGTCATGTCTTGTGACACATCTCTTCAGTCTGAACTATGGCACTGAAGGTTTGCCCACCTTCATTATAAAGCTATGCCCGATGTGAGACAAATGGTGACAAGGATGCCCAAATTTAAAGTAGAGAAAGAACGTGTATGTCCGAGATGTGCCGAAGGAAAGCTCAAAAGGGGACCATTCCCCTCAAGCCATAGCAAGACCTCCGATATATTACAATTGGTTCACTCCGACATATCTGGTAGTATGCCTATGAACTCCTCGGGAGGATATTTATATTACCTCACCTTTACAGATGATTATTCTCACAAGACTTGGATATACTTCTTGAAAAAGAAGGATGAAGTGTTCTCTTGGTTCCGTCACTTCAAAGCCTTGATCAAGAATCAAACGGAAAAGAAGATCAAGATCTTAAGGACTGATAATGGGACTGAGTATGAATCCAATGAGTTCCATGACTTTTGTAAGGAAGTTGGCATTAAGAGGGAGACCACAACACCATATACTCCTGAGCAGAATGGTGTGGCAGAAAGGAAGAATCGTATGATTATGGAAGTTGTTCGTTCCATGCTCCATGATCAAAGACTTTCGAAGTTTCTATGGGCCGAAGCTGCAAATACCGTTGTATATGTTCAAAACTGATGCCCTCACCAAGCATTGGATCCCAAGACTCCTGAAGCGATGTTCACTGGTAAGAAACCTGACATATCTCATTTTAGAATTTTTTAAAGTCTTGTATATTTTCATGTGCCGAAAGAGAAAGGGAATAAATTGGGTGCATCTAGAACGAAGGGAATCTTCATAGTTTCTATGGGCCAAAGCTGCAAATACCATTGCATATGTTCAAAACCAATGCCCTCATCAAGCATTGGATTCCAAGACTCCCAAAGCGATGTTCACTGGTAAGAAACCTGACGTATCTCATTTTAGAATTTTTGAAAGTCCTGTATATTTTCATGCGCCGAAAGGGAAAGGGAATAAATTGGGTGCATCTAGAAAGAAGGGAATCTTCATGGGCTATAACAAAAATACTAAGGGCTATAGAATCTATGTGGCTGGTCAAAGAGAAGTTTAGATTAGCCATGATGTCGCCTTAGATGAAGATATGGCTCTTAGCAAAGTTGATAATCTTCCTATACTAAGGAAATCTGGAGAAGCTGACACCAGCAAATCGGAGGAAAAGCAAGATGAAACGATGTCCGAAGTGGAAGAACCAATGGACCCTATTGATCCCTCTCCACAAGAGCCTTCCTCTTCTAGGAAGAGGCTCTCATGGCTTAGGGGGACACTTATGATGTTGAAGGACACATTGCACCCAGAGGGATTTTCCAGGAAAGCAAGAAGCCGACCAGGTATCATGGATACTTAACCATTATGAGCATGATCATTCAAAATGAGCCCTCGTCATTCGCTGAAGCTGTGAAGCATCAAGTATGGAAGGATGCTATCACTGAGGAATATGAGTCCATCATGAAGAACGATGTCTAGGATGTGGTCCCCAAACCCCAGGACAAAACTGTTGTCACTTCGAAATGGCTTTACAAGATAAAGCATGCAGCTGATGTAAGTGTTGAAAAGTATAAGGCTCGTTTTGTCGCTCGTGGCTTCTCTCAAAAGGAAGGTATAGACTATGACGAGATGTTTGCACCTGTTGCCCGATATACCATCATCCGCTCGATCATAGCCCTTGCTACTTCGCAAGGATGGAACCTACATCAGATGGATGTCAAGACCACATTCTTGCATGGTTCGATCAAAGAGGAAGTCTATGTGGAACAACCCGAAGGATTTGAGATTCATGATCGAGAATCTCATGTATGCAGGTTGAAGAAAGCCCTTTATGGGTTGAAGCAAGCACCCCGAGCTTGGTATAAGAGAATTGATAGCTACTTGATGACGCTAGGATTCACTAGGAGTGAAGCCGACCCTAACCTTTACTTTAAGGTTGAAGATGATAAACCTCTCATACTGGTGTTGTACGTTGACGACCTCTTTCTGATAGGTGCAGACCATCTCATTCACAAATGTAAGAGGGAGTTGGCTTCTGAGTTTGACATGAAGGACCTAGGACTGATGCACTATTTCCTAGGACTAGAAGTCTGGCAGAAGCCAATGGAGATTTTCCTATCTCAAGGAAAATATGTGGTGAAGATATTGGAGAGATTCAATATGGTGGATAGCAAGCCCGTGACTACCCCGATGGAGCTTGACTTCAAGAAGTTAAGTGGTAGTGCTGTCGGACCTGTTTTGCAAAGTGCTATTGAGTATCGTCAACTCATCGGAGCATTGATGTTCTTGGTGAACTCTCGTCCAAATATATGTTTTGCAGTCAACACGTTGAGTCAACATATGGTTGAACCTCACCATACACATTGGATTGGTGCCAAGAATCTATTGAGATACCTTCGTGGCACAATCACTCATGGGTTGAGATACACTGTCGGAGATGTGAGACTACATGGATATACCGATGTTGATTGGGCAGGCAGTGTGGTGGACCGAAAGAGCACTTCCGGGTGTTGTTTCTCTTTGGGATCTTCCTGGATATCCTGGATGAGCAGGAAGCAGAAGTCGGTGATTTTGAGCACCGCTGAGGCATAGTACATTGCTGCAAGTATGGCCTCTTGTGAGACTGTCTAGTTGCAGAAGCTCTTCAGTGCGCTGTTTGGATTTACATTGGATACTACCGTGATCCTGCGTGACAACCAGAGCGGGATTTGTTTATTAGAGAATCTCGTATTTCATGATCGCTCCAAGAATATCGATATCAGGTACCACTATATCTGGGATATGGCGCAGCAGGGAGCAATAAGGCTCCAATATATCGGTACAGATGAGCGGGTCGCCGACATTCTGACGAAGCCCCTGGGAAAGTTTAATTCTTGACTTTCCAAGAACGACTTGGAGTCATTGAGAGACCCTCTTATGAGGGTCCTACACGATGGATGCATTGAACTCTGGGAGCTCCGGTGGGCATGAGGTACTTCTTGGAGCGACATGCAACCACAGGGCGACTCACCCTCCCCTAGTGGTGCACTATGTACAGGGTGAAAGGTTCAGCCTTCCCCTGTGATACCCCATGGCGACTTAGGGGCAGGATGATTGGTTCTCCTGTCAAGGCATCCTACCTATGCAGTCTGGGACTCATGGAAAGTACCTCTCATCTAATCAATGAGTAAGGAAATGGGGTTAGGGACCATAATAGTACTATTGATGGACACATCGTTGTATCTACCATACTCCCTATGCTAGGATGACCTCCATTGATCTGGGATCAGTAAGAGTGGTATAACACACTCTCTAGGACTAACTTCAGGTCAGTGAAGGATGGTATGATACATCCTTGATCATTTCTTCTTCTTCATAATTCAGTGGAGCAGTGCAGGGCAATGCATTTGATGGCAAGGATAGTACCAACAGTCAAATGGATTAGCAGATGGAGTTCTCCCTAGTTGGGAGGGAGTGTTAAAATTGGCAACTAGAGCCAAACTCCATGTGGGTCATCTTATTTATGGCAGCTGATATTTTTCTTGGATTCCTCTCGTCGAGAGGTGTAGGATTGATCTAATGATCATCCGATTCTGACAAATATTTATGGAGATATGAATTTATTTGTAATTACTTGGCAAATTGTCAAGGTCAGCCAGCAGCTAAATGTGTGGCACACTTGTTCAACATCTCATATAAATACAAGATAGGTGGGGGCATTATTCCATCATCTCATCTCATCTTCTTCTCTCTCTCTCTCCTTGATTGGGTTAACAAGGAGCAGCTCTCACGTGGGAGAAGAAGAACGCGGGAAGGAAGCAAGGAAGACACAGCAAGGAGGAGGGCGCAGGTCTGTTATGTTTTGACTTTCGTTGACCTCAATGCAGCAAGAAAGGGAGGACTGCGTTGACCAGCGAGGGAGGCATTTTGACTACAGCCTAGTGTGGGGAGTCTCCTCCAGCAAGCCGCAATTCTGATCTGCCATCCGTGGCCTTGATTTGACTCACAAAGTGACCAACGTTGACTAGTTAGGGCTAACCGCAGGGCTACCAAGACGTTGACCTGATTTGACCATTTCTTTTGGGTTGTTTCAGGTTGTCCTTCATTATTGTTGAAGGTTGAGTTGACTAAGGTTGACTCAAGGTCATTTGTGGACCATTTGATCTACTCTGCAAGCACTGGTTAGGGCTTCTATTACTGTTGTCATAAAATTACAGATCTGTACAATTGTACTTTTTCTCTCTCTACTAAACTATTGAAGATTATAGAAGAAATGATCAAAGGGTTTCCCCACATTGGGGTTTGTCCCTGGCTAGCCGCCACATCTAGTGTCTCTTGTCTTGGCTTGTTTTCTGTTGATCTTTTAATGTTGTATCATCATTTTACTTTATGTTTATGTGATTGCTAAATAGTGGCTAATAAGAAGAAATTGAAGTAAACTGCATTAAGCATAGAACCTACCATAAATTAACACTCTCCAATTTATACATGTTAAATGATCTCTAATTTAGCCTAAAAGCCCCTCAAGTCATAAAATAATGGGATAATACTAGGTGAGGTTACAAGCCAGCCTCATAGCCTATGCAAAACATAAAAATTATCACAAACGAGGTTAAAATGTCGACGTCATGCATGCGTAGGCCCTTCTAGGGCATGTGTTGGGCTTCTTCAGAGACAAGTCGAGTGTAGAGGACTCCAAAAATCTAGATTTAGGGGTTGGTCCCTAAATCTCCATGCAAATCATCCTATGGACCCCAGTATTGTGTTTGGTGCACAAAATGGGTCTCATGGGTCTCTTGCTGATAGAATATAGTGGTTCTGCTCCAACATTGAGGGCTCAAAGGATGGTGCTAGCCTTCCCATGTCTCAAGGGGTGAGACAAACCTCACTTGGGCCTCAGATTAGGTGCCAAACCACTGTATATTTCTAAGCCAACTAGGGGCATGTTAGTCCAAGCGCGTTATCTCATGAATAATGTGGGGCAAAGCAAAAACTGTCGGGGTGTTGTAAGTGCCCATGTAATGAAGTGATGCTTTGCAACTAATGGGAGTCCCATGGCTCTCAATGCTTCACCTATAGGGTGTCATAACACTCCTCTAATGGGCCTAAGCCCTAATTAAGTTGCCCAGCCTATGATGAAAACCACCTACCAATCACACACAATGTCCAGTGTTGCATCTTCACCATTAGGTACAATTAATCACTAGTGCACCTAAGTGAACTAAGCTTATGACTCAAGGGAAAATTGAGACTTCATACAGGGCTTCTCTTCTAAATTTGGGGCTTTAATCACATAATAATGTTACCTCCCTAGGTAGGAGTGGAAAATAAATGACCCTATTAGGTGTTGCCAACCCCTAAGGGGAAATACATGTCCTTGACACATCCTTTAATCAATAGGTGGCATGTGAATAATGATGGAACAGAATGGGAATGAAGGGGTCTCAAGGCCAAATGCCATGGTCAAAGGGGTAGCAATAATGAGGAAATCCAAATATTGGGTGTACAGATGTGAGAAGGGAGCAATTGTGGTTGCATGAGTTACCCCAACCTTTGTTTTTCCACCCCTCTTATTTGCCTTCAGTTTTTTCTTTATTTTTTATCCCCCTTAAAGGTGGGGCAATTCATCGCCCACAAGGGGTCGAGACGTGCATGGGTTCCTTTTATAAGGGATAAAGCTCATGCTTGGATTTTTCCCACGTGCCAACCTTAATGTCCCAGAAATATTTTGCATTTTATGATTTTCTTTTTGTTTCCTGCTTGTGGCCATGATATGCTTTTAACTTTCTTTTAGCTACATCAACCTCCAGGGCAACGTTTCGAGATCCGGCCCAAATATGTGGACAAGGGGAGGGGGTTGTGCCAGCGCCCTATGGCCCTGGAGAAGGGAAATAGGAATAGGGCTCAATGCGCGGAGGGAAGTGATAGATATGGAATGGGAAAACAGGACCACACTACCAAAATCAAGGTTTCCCAAGTAGTGCCCTTCCTAACTCCATAGGCCATTAGGGGAGATCCCACGGGACTAAGATTGAATATTAACCCCCCATTTAAAGTGAGGGAACAAAACCCCCGTCAAAGCCCTTTCTTCTTCCAAGTCACCCAATAATCCATGCCAATATGCCCAAATGACAAACAACCATAAGCACCTGATTGCACAAAGAAAAACATACCTCTTGGATCAGATTTCCCACCTTCTAACATGTGCTCTTCAGAGGTGGGCGAGGAAACAAATGACTAATGCAGGTGGCAGAGATAAAATGGCACATCTCATTGGCTACAAAGTGGTTGTCATGCTGTCAGCTAGTTGATGGCTAGAAGAAGAGGATTAGGAGAAAAGCTTTCCTAGGGATACCGACTTTTGGTGCGTAACAGACCTCCTATCATACAAGACTTTTCCCAAAAGTTTGACAAATTCACTACTAAGGTTGTCCAAGGTCAAAGGGCTCTCATGAAGAGAATGGCAGTGATTGAAAGGGAGCAAGGGTCTAGGTCAAATTTTCCTCCTAAAAACCGATTTAATAGCGACAAATCCTTCCTTATGAAGGCCACCAATGAAGACTGAACCGTGCAACAAAATATTCCAAACACTCTTGCTCCAACCAACATTGTCAAGCATGGAGGGTCAACCTTGTATCAACCTTTTGAATCTTGTCCATGGTACCCATCCTTTCAATATCTTGCTTGGAGATATATATTTCCACCTAGAACCTAGTCAAGTCCAAAATAATGCCCAAAATGATTATGTGCTAGCCATTGAAAATAGTGGAAGGTTCAAATGTATTCAATACTCTAGAAAGAATAATGACCAAGCCCAAGTAAGTTCTAGTTCAAGAAATCCATCTCAAGGAAAGCCAAAGTCAAAACCCAAGAATGATGAAATAGAATTGGATGTCAATATGGGTAATGCTTTGGCTAAGTTTAATGCACACATTTCCATAAAAGAGATGGCTAAGCTTCCTCCCCATAGGAGACAAATCAAGAAATCTTTAAGTCTTGATGATGAGCTTGATGATCCTCCTGATATATTACATAACATGTACTTTGACAAGAAAATTGGGGATCATGAACCATTCTTATTGTCCCTAGTGATCAATAATCTTAAACTTCACAATTTCATGCTTAATTTAGGGAATTCTGCAAATGTCATGCCATTGGAAGTTATGCACCAAATAGAGATGGATATCACTAGGCCATATAAGAATGTGTGCGGGTTTGATTCCAAGTCCATCCTTGTTTATGGTCTTATTAAAGATCTTAAGGTGTCTCTAGCAGCTAACAAAGATATTTTTGTATTAATGGATATTGTTGTCATTTGATGCTTGGCGGATGTTGTTATCTAGGAAATGGTGTGCTTCAATTGGAGGAAAATTGCAAATGGATTTATCATACGCCACCATTCCTAAGCCTAATGGGACTCTATTTGTCTTCTATAGAGAGCTTCAATTGCCCCATCATGTGGAAGACATCAATCCCTTGCCATTTCTTATGTATAGTAGCCCTGAGACCAAAGTTTCAAGGATGGTGAATCAAAATCCTCCTAGTGGGCCTTCAAAACCAATAAAGCCTCTTGCTTCTCAAGAGTTTTGACACATCAAAAAGCCAAACCCCAGGTCAGCTGTTCCTGAGAAGCGATGGGTCCAAAAACCAAAGAGATATTACTGAGTAGGTGATCTTGTCCTGGTTGATAAAGACCTTATCCCTATCAAGATCCATGGAAAGGTAGGTGTATGTTATTTCTACATTGCTAAACTTGATGATGAACTTTTACCTTTCCTAGTGAAAGGGAGTTGCCACACCTTCTTTGATGGAAATTGACATATAAGTATCATGTATAGTGGTGTAGGTGCAATGCATATTGTGTGAGCATTCTAACATCATTCATATCATGTCTCATGTAGATTAGATTGAATTTAGATTAGATTTTATTTTCTGTAAGGATTATTACTTACGTATAAAACATGGATGATACCCAATGCCTAGTGCAAATGCTCCCAAACAAATTGATTGCAATGTGCAGGTTACATGTCTGTGGTCCCAAGGATTGTTGGAGTTCTCATGAACACCCCATTCAAGCATATGGATCATGCGCTCTATAGTGAGCTCGTGTTCCAAATGGAGCCAAATGTTACCCACCAAAGTGGATGACGCCATAGGAGAAAAATGTTCTCACATTCTTCACATCCAGTCAACCAACCATGTAGCCCTTGACAGCCAACACTAGCTTATGACATGCCATTTTATCTCCACCACTTGCATCATCCATATACCTTCTCACCCATCATACAAGAGCACATGGATGAAGGTGGGCTTCTGATCAAAAGGTACTTTAATCATTTTGCAATCAGGTGCTTAAGCTTGTTTGTATATGGGCTTTCGATTTGGATTATGGGATGACCTGGAATAAGGGGAGGTTTTGACCATGATCTTGTTTCTTCACCTTAAATGGGGGGGCTAATTTTTTATCCTAGTCCATTGGGACATCCCCTAATCGCCCAATGGGTGTGGGAGGGGCACTACTTGGGAAGCCTCGATTGAGATGCATCTATCCCTATTCCATACTTACCACTTTCCATCTTACATTACAAGCCCATTTTCCTCCATTCTTCAGGTTCAATTGACCATTGGTTCTCTGGGATTTGGCACCCATTCATCCAAATACTGATGGAGGGCCCAAAGCTTTTCCCTAGGAGGTTGATGCAACTAAAAGAAAAGGAAAAAACATCTTATGGCCACAAAATGAAACAAAAGAATATCAAAATGCAAAAGATGATCGACACATATACACATTAGCGCATGGGAAAAAACCTAGCATGAACTCTACCTCACTCATTATGGCCATCACCTGGTTCATGAGCATATGTTGCTCCTATGCATCATAAAAGAAACCCTTGCATGTCCCAACCCCGATGGGCAATGAGTTGCCTCATCATTAAGGGGTAATATGACTGTTATATATCATATAAAGCAAGCTCTAACCCTTTCAGCTACGAGCAATAATACAAAGAAAAATCAAACAAAAGTAAAGTCACACAAGAGGGGTGGAAAAACAAAGAACAAGTTGGTAACTCGAGCATCCATAATTGCTCCCTCCTCACATCTATATACTCAGGAAGTGGATCCCCATCATGTCGGTCCCTTTGACCATGGCACTTAGCCATGAATTTTTTCTCCCCTTTATTACCATCACTATTCATTTACACCTGTCAATTGAACGACGGACTGAGGAAATGTTACTTCCCCTTGGGGGCTGGAAGAAACACCTAATAGGGTTGTCCTTTAACCACTCCTACCTAAGGAGGAAACACCATTGCAAGTTCAAGGCCCTAATTTTGGAAGGGAATTCTTATTTGAAATATTAAATAGCCTTTTACAATCCAACTTGGTTCACTTAGATGAAAAAATGATTATTGTGCCTGATGACTGGTTGCTTTGACTAGACTTTATGTTGTGGTTGTTAGATGGTTCAGCCACCCATGACCTGGGCACCTTAGCCACAGGTACCCAAGCCCCAAAGAAGTATATTGACACCCACAGGTGAAGCGTTGAAAGCCTTGGGTCTCTGAGCAATAGCAGCACTTCATGCATACCCCTGGGCACCTCTTTCACCCAGAGCATTCTGCCACTTTGCACTACATTTTATGATTCTTCAAGATGTTGCACCTAGACTAGCATGCACCCAAGCTAGCCTTAGCACTCTCTAAGAGATGGCAGTTGATCCAAAGCTCAAATGAGGATGGTCTCACCTTTTGAGACATGGGAGGGATAGTGCTACTTGGAAAACCCTTAATGTTGGAGTAGAGATGGACATTTTGAGCAGTTGGAGACCCAGGAGACCACCTTTGGTGCCCTAAACTAGATTGTGGGGTCCAAACAAGGATCTTGACATAGATTTGGGGGCCAGCCTGTTAAAATATGAAACTACGATCAAATTCCACTTTGGACCACTCATTTGATGGAGATGATGATTACATTGAATTCCTCTTTTCGAGAGGACCAAAATCGACCTAAAGATCACTCAAAACGGATGAGGGAAAGTGTACTTATGAAGAAAAGCCCGCGTGTGCATATTTGATAAGGTCATCCCTAAAGCAAAGTGGACACCCTTGGAAGGCTATAAATACAAGTGACCTCTACCTCATTTGGACATCATCATGAGACACTCTTCTATCTTGGTTTTTGGCTCGCACAAGTCTGAGGCTCGTCCGCAGAGGAATAGGGTCACTTGAAGATGCAATTGCAGGGTCTAAAGCTCACATTTTTGTTTTAGGGTTTTGGGCCTCAGTCGCAGGCACATGAGAAAGAGATTTCGACAACATTCGCTCGCTACCAGGCTTATCCGTGCAACCGAAGCATCCCAGACGCATGCACTGCTCATCCTCCGTGCGACCGGCATCTAGGGTTTCAGAATCTCAGTTACAAACTATAATCGCTCGCTTGTAAGCTAAAGAGAGCGACTGGAAGCTTCCCAGTCGCACGCATGACTCCTCCATGCGACCGGGACCTAAATGATGGAATTTCAGTTGTCCGAAGATTTTGCTCAGTGACCGCAATGTTCGACAGTTGATTGCAGATAGGGATAATCCATTACAGGCTTCAGAATCATAATTTTGAGAATAAAAATTTTTGGGTTCATTTCATGGATATTGTGAAGTTGTTTTTGTTGGATAGTTGTATGGATGAAGATATGGATCATTGTACTCTCTTTTGCTTAATCATTTGATGACAATCTAATAAGAAGAATAATTCGAAAGGGTTTTCCCCATAGTGGGTTTTGCCTTGGTCTCCAACCAATCCTAGCGTCTCTATGTGTGAATGTTTTTCTTCTATTGTTCATTTATGTTCTGCTACATTGATGATGATGATATGTTCTTTGTATATAGTGCATATGTTGCTGAATAATGATCTAAATATGAATAATGTTATGATGTTATGGGGTGAACTTAATGTGTTAATGAAAAAATGCAATTATCAAAGCAAAGAACAATACGGCCCTAAGAAAAAATTAACAAAACCCTCACATCATGATTTTTAGAGGTTTCTACACCACTTACGGCACCTAAAAGCCTCAACGCATGCCACATGGAGCTAATATCATGGATGACATCAGCATTTTAGTCCTTGTGGCTCACACGTATTGGGCTTTCTTTTGATTTTATGTTTAAGCGAGTTGGGTTGGCTTGTAACCCAAGCTTGTATTGTGATTTTACTTGTTTCCTAGAGGCTTTTAGGCTAATTAAGAACTCATTCTCCTCATATAAATTGAGGAAAGGATCATTTTGTTTGTCATCATCAAAGTTTCACCATATTTCCCATCCGAGTCCACATTTGTCCATTGGGTCCACAAGAAGTTAGCCTCCCCCTGCCCTTGTCCACACTTTAGGTCGGGCCTGGAATGATGCCCCGAAGGTTGATGCAGCTAAAAAGAAAATAAAAAGCATAATTTGGCCACTCTTAACAAGAAATGTACCATAAGATGCAAAAGATGACCAGGACATACAAATTTAGCACGTGGGAAAAGCCAACATGAGCTCTACCCTCTATCATTATGGTCATCACCCTGGTTTCTAGGGCCCCTATATGAGCCCCCTACATCATTAAGGAACCCATGATTGTTCCAACCCCTGGCGGGTGATGAACTGCCCAACCTTAAGGGGGTATTCACTGCTACATCATTCACATCATGCTCTCATCCCCTAGAGCCCCGAGAAGTTATATAAGAAAAATCAATAGAAGGCAAAACGCATATCAAGAAGGGTGTAAATACTAAAAATAAAGGTCGGGATAACTCATGTACCATGATTGCTCCCTCCTACATTTATACACCCAAGTGTGGGCTTCCCTCATCATGACTACCCTTGTATTGTGGCATGTGGCTTGGAGCCTTCTCCAAATGTCCCATTATGTTCCATCATTATATCACATGACACCTGCCACTTGAAGGATGTACCATGCACCTGTCACTCCCTTAGAGGTTGAAACCACTTAATAGGGTCCTTGATTAACCTCCTTCTTGAACTTGGAGATACTTGTACGTTCTAAAGCCCATTATGGAAGGGAATGCCACTATGAAGTGTCCACTTGGTTCCATGATTTGTAAGCTCATTTACTCAATTGCACTGATAATTTGTTGTACTAGAAGGTGAGGAGATGCATTGTATCTTACACAAGAATGCAGGTGGGTCTTCATCTTGGTGTTTGGTCTCCCTATATAGGGTCCAAGCCCTCCAGAGGGTCATATTGGCATTTGTAGGGTGAGCATAGAGAGCCATGGGCCTCCACTATAGCAGAGAGCATATAGCAGATAGTCACATCATGGGATCCTTCATCTCCACTCAATTCTTGCTCGTGTTCCATTTATTTGACAATGATGACGTACCCAGAACACCTTGTCCAACCAGCTACACACTTGCACCACACACTTGGCAGTTGTTCCAGGGCCCAGATGACGATGTGTCTCACCATGGGAGACAAAGGGAGGGCTTGCATCATTGTTCTAACCCTTACAAATGGGATACAAGCTTGTTCAATCCACTTGGAGACCCATGAGGATGTTTTTGTGCCCCCATAGCCACTTGGGAGCACCACAGGTCATTTGCTTGGAGATCAAGGGGCCACCCCCTTCATCACCATTTTTTGAGCCCTTCCATCCATTTTGGCACATGTTGGACTTCACAAGGCCTTCCAATGGCCCTCCTAGCTATTGTTTTATCATTTTGGCCCTCCTGAGAGGCTTATTTTTCATGTTATGGAGCTATTTGGTGGGCTACTCACCAATTAGGGTGTTATTTTGCACATTAGAGACACTTTTAGGGGTTTGCTAGGCTAATTAGACCCATTGAACTATTAAAGGCTCATATAAATACAAGTGAGGCCTCAATTGTAACTCATCAAAACTTGGAATTGGATCATTGTTTCTTTTGGAATTTTTCTATAGCTATTGAAGGACAAATTGAAGATTCTTTAATGCATTTTGATGTTTGGGTTAATGTTATTCTATTTTGGAGCTTCTCTCTTGCAAATATGATGGATGGATATACCTTTTCTACCATGTAAGTTTCTCTTTTATGCAAATTTTCATTATATGTTTAATGTATAGAATGTTGCATCATGACGTTGCTTGTGCTCTAAATTATGCAAAAATCTTGAATCACTTTGGTAGTCTTGATCTATTGCATGCATTATTCATTGGGCAAGAAAATGTGAATGTTCCTAGGGGTTGTCTTTGAAAACTTAACCCTAAAACTCCATTATTTGACAAGTCGAAGTATAAATCCTTTTTGTAGCTGGGTAGTTGCTTCATTAGGGCATGCAAAGCTACAATTAGGCTCCTTTATAGAACAAAACCCTAAGTCAATCTCATTCTTGACTCCATTCTCCCAATAGACTAGGCATTAGTCCTAGATCCTTGGTGATCATAATAACTTAACGAAATATCATTCTTTCACCTCTTTTCTTCCTCTTTTCTTCGTCCGCCAAGGATAAGGAGATTTTCCAGCACTTGGTGTGAAATTTTAGGGAGGAGGAATTATAGGATTCCTTCCAAACAAATTTCTTCAATTATGTCTCTTCTATGCATCCTCCATTTTTTAACAAATTCCAACAGTGGAATTTCAAATAAATTGATGCCCTAGCTATCACACCAAGAGGGAACCCTTGAAGCTGCTTTGGCTTGGGGATTTCTTGAAGGTTTGCACTTTTCAGTTCATCATTCAAAACCTTTTCTCTTAACTATAGGTGATCATTGGATGAGCCTTTACCATGGTATATCTCTCAACCCTTGGTCTCTTATAGTATTTCTCTCAAGAGGTTTTTCGTGGAAAGTCACCCTAGCTTCTCCCAAAGCTCACACTTTAATTGAATCTTTCCATTGAATGAGCCATCCTTGCCTCACTCTGAACCCTAGCATAAACACATGAATCACAAGTGAGGGATTTTGGAAGTTTTGATCTTAGGAATTCATCATTTTTGAATATTCCTAAACCCAAGGTCATCCTTCCCTCAAGCCTTTCTTAGAGATCCCTTTTGCTTCTAAAACAAGCAGCCTATTATCTGAGCCTCTCCTTTGAATGGGCTTTGGAAATCACAGTGTGCATTTTTATTGACCTCATCATTCTAGTGATTTCCCTATACCGAGACTCCTCCCATCGGTAAAAATCTGTAAAGAGCAAGGGGCATTGACTGAAGTGACAATGGATCCTTGTCCCATTGTTGCCACTTGATCTAGTAGTAGTCCCTTTAGAACACCTCCTAGGACCCTTGCAAAATTGAGTAGTTGCCAGCACTAGATATTGTCTGAAATTGCTAGGTGGCTCCACAGCCATGGCTTGGGCAACTTAACTAGAGCCCAAATCTTCCAGAGGAGCATATGGACACCCACAGGTGAGGCGTACTCCAAGCAACAGCAAAGCATCATACATACCTGTGGGCACCTCAAGTACCCATAGCGTTCCAGCACTTTGCCCTACATTAATGACTTTTATGAGATGATGCACCTGGACCCAGCATGACCCCAGTCGACTTAGCATTATTAGAGGGATGGTAGCTAATCCAAGGCCCAAAGGAGGAAGGTATCACACTTTGATACATGGGAGGGCTAGCACCACCTTGAAATCCCCCAACGTTGGAGCAGAGACAAGCATTTTGGCCACAAGGAGACCCATGAGACAACATTTTGACCCCAAGATGCAATCTGGGAGCCCATAAAGAGAGATTGACAGAAATGTGAAGGCCAACCTTCACATCTCGATTTTAGAGGGCTTCTACACTTCACTTGGCACCCTTAGCCCTCAACGCATGCCCTAAAAGGGTCTATGCATGGATGATGTCAGCACATTCTTCCTTATGACTCACACGAGTGGGAAATCATTTGTGTTTTGTCATTGGTTATTAGGTCAGCTTGTGACATAACTTAGTGTTGCACATTATTGTTTTAGGGAGAGAATTAGGCTAAAATTAACTTGTGACTCCACATTAAAGTAGAGGAGAGAACATTTGTTGTAAATCATAATCACACACTTGGAGAATTCGTCCTCTTGAGCTAATACAACCTTCTTATCTTGTGGAGAATTCGGATCTATGAATGCATTTTGACATTTGGAATCTATTTGTTTATCTTTATAGCCATTCTTTGGATCAAATGGATGGAATCCCTTTGCTTGTTATCTTGTAAGTGTACCTATCATTCAATATTTTTTTCTATATGTCTAATGTATGGAATATGTTGAATCTAGAGTTTGTTATTATGCCCTAATTTGTTGCAAATTTATTGAATGTTATCTAGATGTCACTATTGCATGTATTACTCACGAATAACATGCGAATGAATATCCTAGTGGTGAACTTTTGCTAGCTCTCCCATGAAAATTCCTTGATACATTGCATAGATAATTGCTTGAGTTTTGGTGCTAGGGATCCAGATTTCAACCTCCTTACAAACTTTTGAGTTGCCCTATCAAATCATAGACTCCATTCTCCCAAGGGCTATTGAAGAATCAAGGGCTAGTATGTATATTAGGGTTCTTCTCTACTTGATAACAATTTTTGATGCACTTATACAATTATCTTAGCTTGATCTTCTTCTTATTATTATAGTGTGTGTTTCATCAAACTGCTATCAAAATCAAAAAGACAAGAACACAAATGTTGGCTCTCTACAAAGGCCAAAACCTCTCTCTCTTAGAGAGGAAAATTCTTCGATAATTTTCTCTTATAGAAGCTTCTTATTGATCAATGCCAAACCCTAGACCGTTGACTAGTATGTCCTCCAAGCACAAGTCAAGCCCTTCCTCTTTTCTCCACTATGTTCCCCGGCACATGAACTTCCTCCTTCTAGCACTTTTCTCCCCAGCACTTCGTCCTTTTCTTCACTACTTTGTCTAGAGATAGACCTTGGCTATGTTAGCTTCTTGATGAGATATTCTTCTTCCTTCCTTCAAGATGTTCTACACTTAACGAGACACCCTTCTCTTGATCCAACGAGATTCTTCTTGAGGTAGGTCTGCAAACTTGATGTCGCTGAACAACAGCCCCAGTTTTGCCACGTATGGTAGGAACCCTAGAGAATTAAGGTCATTTTCCTTCGCTAGAGAGATAGGCTTCTTTGCTTGACTTGGGAGGCCTTGTAGGCCTAGTTTCAAGCCCAAACAACACTAGTTCATGGATTGTTTTGTCCCTGTTGTCATACCCGCAGACTTGGCCTCCTTTTCGCACATGTGACTATTTCTAGCCCCAGAAACAATCCTCTTCACTTCGGTTTTCCTCCTTCCTTCGCTGCACTAGGAGAACCTTTAGACAAGGTTTTCCCTTCTCTTTTTCGGCTACTTCACTTCATTGATTTCAGAGATGTTTTTCATTGTCTTTTGAGGGAGTGGACAACCTCTATTTATAGAGGACTATCCCTCCTTTAGGCCGACTTGCTCACTATACATTTTCTTCAACAATTTTCATCATTTAGCCTCTTTTGAAGGACGTTGTTGCATGGAGAGGACTTGTACTTGGCTTGGAGGTATTCCTTTGACCTTATACAATATTCTACATAGTGTAACATGCCCTCTAAGGGTCTTACATAAATACATTGACACTTTGACTTCCTAGAAGCACTTAAACATGTGCTTGACCTACTTCAATGAGCAAGAAACTCATTGACAAATAATGTAAAAATAATTTCTCTTTCCTTGAATAAATACAAATGTCAAAATTACATTTATGAAGACCAAACTTAGTTACACTTTCTTCAACAAGGGGCAAGGAACTGGTCCATTTTATTGCCAATCAAACACACTTCTTATCCATAAACTTTTCTCTCCTTAATTCGACTCCTTTAAAGCCAAGAACACTAGCTAGGGTTTGGTTTGAATCCTTAGGCAAGGTGTATTTGTGGAATTAAAGAACCTAAACATCATGAGAATTACATTTTCCACAAAATCAATTCTTTTGGTGGACATCCACTTCAATTTTGTCCATAATTTCCCCTGCCCTAGTTATTTGCCCTAAAAGTAAACCCTAGTTTAGTCTTGCTTCAACTTAGGGGTTTTTTTAGGCTTTCATGTGGCTTGATCTTGTTGGTATACATTGTTGGAAATCCTTTCTCCTTGCCTTGACCTATGAACATCCCAACACTCAACCTACTAATCAAGCCCTTGGTCTTGTGCCTCATCTAATAGACCTCTATCAAAAAAGTGAATTGCCTTCTTTTGGAGCCTTGGGCCTAAATTGTGACTTTCTTGTAGAAGGCCTCATTGTGTCACCTTGTACCCTAACCTTAGAATACCCATTAGGTGACCTCATATGCTAGGACTCGTCCCATCAATGAAAATTCGTAAAGAGCAGCGGGTTTGGTTGTGGTGACAATAGGCCATCACCCCATTGTTGTCACTTGGTCTGTGTTAGCCTTGTAGGGTGCCCCTCTCCAAGGCCTGCTAGATTTTTGCAACAACATTTTTGGCATCATAACCCCTTTACATTATCAAAGGACAATGAGGGGAATGAGAGGTCGGTGATATTTAAATCGTAAGGGGGCAAGGCCTGGTAGAAAGGTTGACTAAGGGAAACAATAAGGCTATCCAAAAGGGAGAGGAAGAGAAAGTTTGTGCAACTGCCATAGAATTAGAAGAAGATGAGTGGTACTTTGATATCATATACTACCTTGGAAACTTGTCTACCCCTCCTGATTTAGCAAAGCATAAAAGAAGAGCCCTTAGATTGAAGGCTACTAAGTATTGCCTAACCCAAGACGGCCTGGGTTGGATGAGCCTTGATCGGGTCATTCTCCATTGTGTGAATAAAGGTGAAGCCGATAAACTCATTAAGGAGTTTCATGTTGGATTTTGTGGTGGGCATTACGCCACGAGGGCTACCACCCACAAAATCCCCATAGCAAGCTACTATTGGCCTACCATCTTTGTCGATACCTTGAAATTTGTTAAAACTTTCCAACCATGCAAATTGTTCATAGGGAAACAACAACTCCCAGCAATGCCACTAAAGAGTGTCATTATTGAAGCAATGTTCATAAATGGATCCTTACTGCTACCAATTACTTTACTAAGTGGGTGGAGGCCATCCACACTAAGAAAACCACTGACCAAGCCGTTATGGATTTCCTAGAAAAACGAATTATCACATGATTTGGTGTTCCCACCAAGATTGTGACAGATAATGCGAAAGCTTTCAACTCTATGGCCCTCGCTTCGATGTGTTGTAACTATGGGATAATATTGGCTCACTCCTCAAATTATTACCCTCAAGGAAATAGCCAAGCTGAATCAAGCAATGAAATCTTATGAAAATTATCAAGAGAACAGTTGGTGAAAACAAACGATGTTAGGACAACAAGATCAAGTATGCCTTGTGGGCCGACTGCGTGACAATGAAAGCATCCACAGGATATAGTCCCTTTCAATTAGTGTATGGGTCTAAGGCAAAGCTACCTATCCAATTACAGTTACCTTCTCTAGAATGCCTCAAAGCTTTCCCCAATCAACAAGATGTTATTCAGTCAAGGATTGACCAAATCATTGAAATAGATGAATCTCATTGCAAGGTCAACGATCAACTTGTAGGAATCAAGAAAAAATTAAGGATACTTTCAACCAAAAAGTCAGACCCAAAACCTTTGAGCCAGGAACCATGGTCTTCTTGTCGGATAATGTTAAAATTGGCAACTAGGGCCAAAATCCACTTTGGACAACTCATTTGATGGAGATGATGATTACATTGAATTCCTCTTTTCAAGAGGACCAAAATCGACCTAAAGATCAAAAAATTTGAACAAGTATATTTTTGAATTATGGGCCCACATGTGCATATTTGATCAGGTCGACCCTAGAGCAAATTGGATACCCTTGTAAGGCTATAAATACAAGTGACCTCTACCTCATTTGGACATCATCATGGATCATTCTTCTATTTTCCTTCTTGTTTTTGGCTCGCTCATGTCTGAGGTAAGTTCATAGAGAAATAGGTTCACTCGAAGGTGAAATTGCAAGGTCTGAAGCACGCGAATATTTTTCTAGGGTTTTGTTTCTCAATCGCAGGCTTTCCAAAGGATAGATTCGACTGGTCGCTGGCTTGCAGGCTCAAGGGAGCGAGTGAAAGCTCCTAGTCGCTCGCATGCCCTCTTACTCCCTGTGACTGGGACCTAAAGTTGTATTTTTTTTGTTGACCGAAGTTTTCACTCGTTGACCGCAATATTCGACAGTTTACCACAAACAATAATAGTTCTTTACAGGGTTTTGAATCAAGGTTTTGAGTATGAACATGGTTGGGTTCATCTCATGGATATTGTTTAGTTGATTTTTGTTGGATAGTTGTATGGATGAAGATATGGATCATTATACTCCCTTTTGCTGAATCATTCAATAACAATCTAATAAGAAGAAGAATTTGAAAGGGTTTTCCCCATAGTGGGTTTTGCCCTGGTCTCCGACCAATCCTGGTGTCTCTATGTGTGAATGCTTTTCTTCTATTGTTCCTTTACGTTCTTGCATTGATGATGATGATAGTGTTCTTTCTACATAATTGCATATGTTGTTGAATAATGATGTAAATCTGAAAAGTGTTACGATATTATGGCATGAATTTAATGTGTAAATGAAGAAATGCAATTATCAAAGCAAAGAACAATATAGCCCTAAGAAAAATTAACATGGTATCAGAGTTGGGCTGAAGAAAAGTCATTGAAGATCACCCCTATGAAGACACCTTTGATGGAAGCAGGAGAAGATGGGGGAGACCTAAAAGAATTCTAGGGTTTGAAGGAAACCCTAGGCAATTTGTGTTTTAGGGTTTGATGGATATTATGAAGTTAGGGTTTGATCGAAACCCTAGATTATGGGAAAGATTTGAGATATGAAATTTAGAAACCCTAGCATGTTCAATGTGAAGACAGATTTGATGAGCCCCTAGATCGAATAGTCTCTATTAGGCCTGGTTGCTGATAAATTTGGTAGAAATATTGAAGGACAATAGGTAGTGATGGCTCTTGAAGGTTGGTTCAAGAAGAAGATGATCACCTCCTATTGAAGATAAGTACTTTTTGATTTATGGTGCTCCTTTATGTCTTTACTTTTGTTTAGACTTATTGATTTGATAACTGAAAGTTCTATGAGCACGGAAGTTTGAATTTGACTTGCTATAGAGAATGTGAATGTGTTGACTAAACTTGTGTTCGCAGGGGACTAGAATATGCGTATCAATATGTCATTATGATTTAACCATTAAGGCTTGTTTACAACAGTATTTGATAACAGTTGCAAGGGTTTGACTAGATTTGGTTGAATGATATAGGTGAGCCATGTTTGGAGTTTTGACATGATGCTTGATAATGATTTAGAACTTTGACTTGATATTGAGATATGTTTTGGGTTATAGATCTCGTTGTGATAACAAATTTGGGTTTTGACCTGATGACTAATGATTTGATTTGACGATTGATGATTTGCCTTGATAACAATGTTATATGGGCATAGTGACTTGTATTGGTATTCAATAAATATTTTGTGTTGACATCATTAGCGTTGACACATTGATTGAAGTATAAACAGTTGTGATTTAGTATGCAACATTCTCACTATGAATGGATGAAACGTGTAGGAATGAAACTTATATGACTTGTTCTTAATGTATCCATTTATATTTAATAGCAGAAATGATTCATGCTATGATCATGAGCATGGCTTGATAAAGTTTGATTGATAGTGTTGTAATTGTTGAATTGAGGCTTCTGTGATCCATATCAAGTTTATGATAGTGTTGTAACTTGACATTTGGATATGAGCTCTGCCAATCACCTGGTCCAAAGAATTTGTTAAAGTGTTATTGATGAGTTTGATATTAGTTTTGATCTAGCATCTAAACTTTGACAAGTTGACATATTTGATTTGATTGCACAGTATTGATTTGTGTAAGGCTAAACATATTGCTTTGGTCAAGTGTTATGTTTGCAGAAAGCATTGTATGAAGCAAGCTCCCCGATCCTAATATGTCTGCATTGAAAGTTATCTGGTGAAGCCAAGATGATGTGTCGATCCAAACCTCTACTTCAAAAGTGGTCCAAGGTATGGCTTTGATTTTGGTTTTATATACTAATGGTTTAACATGAAATGAGCCTTTAATGATCAAAAAACAAGGGAGATGGCCTTTGAAGTTCGAAATGAAGAATCATGGCATGATGTATTACGTCCTGAAGTTGGGAGAAGAAAATCTATATAGTGGAGCTATTAAAGAAAGTGGAAATGCAAATCCTTGGACACTCCGATTAAATTTCAAGAAGTTACGAAGAGATATTGTTAAACCCGATTTGGCAATCGACAGTTGATTGAAGCACTGACGTTCCATGTGAACAATTGCCCGTATGCTCTGAGTCAATGCATGATTGAGTCACTTCACACGCATTGAGTTACTACTGAGCTCACTTCGAGATATTTGCATGAGATGATCTATTTTTGGTCTGAGACATTCTTCCTATGATATGTGACTACATGGATGTATTGATGTTGTTTGGGATCTTTGTTGATGAGATAAGCACATTTGGGTGTTGCCTTAGTATGAGATCTGCCATGATGCTTTGGATGAGAATTTCTTAGCTTTAAGCATAATCGAGGTTGAGTATGATGTTGCTAGTATGACTAGCTACGACGCAAGATGGAGAAGCTCTTTGGAGAGAAGTTTGAGTAGGTTTTGGATATGACATGGATACATTGTGATGACAAAGAGTGGGAACTGATTGGCAAAGAATCTCGTATATAGTTGGGACTGAGATGCCTTCATATATTGAGACAGTGTTGCTCTATGAGACAAGCTTAGGCTTGTGGTTGTTGCCTTCATGAGAAGGAGGATGAATATGGCATCCTTTTTTGGATATATATATTTTTTGTTCTAATATGATATTTGATTTGATGTCCTGTATGAACAAGAGACAACTGCTATTGAGGCATGATGATTACAGAAGTTGTAAGTAAGGTACACCTCTTTGGAACCTTTCTAACTCACAAGGCTTAAGCTGTGGTCTCCTACCAGCAGCATCGAACCTGTATGTAATGGCAAATCAAATCCTAACATCAACAGCTAATCCCTGTGGGACTGACTTCCCTTAAGAGAGGCCGGTGAAAGGTTAGGGTATATATGATAAATTATTAGGCGCAAGGACGTATGTCTCGATGCGATATTGTATAGTAATAGATTGTAGTAGTAGGTCCAGCTGCGGAAGCTTCTTCGCTGGAGCTCTTATAAGTAGTTGTTTTTCTTTATTTCTTTTGAAATGGACAAGTGAAAACAGATATGAGCACGATGATATTTTGTTGATCTACAGAGAGCATTGTTGATCAAGGACACTGAGCTAGCTCTTCCCCCCTATTTGAGCTCCCAGGGTGTGGAATTGAGATGGAGGGCTCCTAGGGTTGAGGGATCTTTGGACAGTAGGATCGTAGATGTTGCTCCCGTATCTATTACCCATAGGGTTGGAGATGTTGCTACCCTATCTTGGTCTCTGCAAAGTATAACCCAGTTGGAATCATAACCACAAGCAGGGCTTGTTGGGAATATCGCTCCCTATATGGCCAACGGGTTAACAATGTACTTGGGGGTATACAACCCAAGTTGATTATGATACAAGTGTTCTACCACATGACTCTTGAAGGTCATTGTTGGGAAGTTCAATAGGAAATAAGATGGGTTGAGATGTGCTCCCCTATATCACCTATGGCTTGATATGGGGTTGTAGACGTTTAGCTCCCCCATGAAATTCTGGCTTGAGATCTTTGATGTTGTTCCGGATTGAGCTAAGCTCTCCGATGTTGATGCAAGTCGTAGGTTTAGATCCCCGCTGATGTTTTCTGGGTGGCAGCACTAGGCTCCTAGCTAGCAGAGATTCCCGGTGGTAATAGTGGTTCCCCAATGGATAGAGAGTGGTAGATTGAGCTCCCCTCTGATGTCAAATTCTTCTTCTTCTAGATTCGAGAATGTTCAGCATATGAGCAGAGGGACAATCAAGAGATAAGCATGAATAAGAAAGAGATGAATCGAAATGAACAGTGACGATAAGTGATGATGATATACTTAAGATTGGATATGATTTGATGATAGGATACACATGACATGATGTAGGTGGAATTCTCCCTAGTTCAAAAGGAGTGTTAAATTTTGCAACTAGGGCCAAATTCCACTTTGGACAAGTCATTTGATGGAGATGATGAGTGCATTGAATTTCTCTTTTCAAGAGGACCAAAATCGACGTAAAGATCATCAAATTTGGACAAGGAAAAGTATATTTTTGAATTATGGGCCCACATGTGCATATTTGATCAGGTCGGCCCTAAAGCAAATTGGATGTGAAAATTCCAAACACGAAATTCTACTACAGTAACATATTTATTTCTCCTACTTATTTTCCACAATAAGCTATTTACAAAAGCCTTCAGTAAACATCAAAGTAAATTATCCTACAGTTGACACATAATAGCATAGAGAAAAAGAACAGAGAAATACAAGCACAAGAATTAATCACATCAACACAGTTATTTTTGGACAATCGTCCCCAGAAAAACCCAACGTGGGAAAATCGGTGCAGCAGATGAGGGTTTATATATTATTCTTCAGCAACAATCTCTTTACAAGGAATGATTTAGCAAAACATAGAGAAACTTCTGAGAAAACACCTGAGATAATTTTCCTCCTTACTTTGGAGAATTATGACACCCCAGAGACCCTCCAGCCTTCACTGTGTCATCTCTACGTGAGAACTGCATTGTCACTCATAGCTCTCCCTCTGCGTTATCCCTCTAATGCACTGCGTCATTTCCTCAGTCTCTGACTGACGCTGATGCCCTCCTCTTCTTTCACCCTGCAACTCTCCCTCTGAAATCGAATTCTTACTCCTTAAGAATCGATTTCCCTCGAGTTACTGAGTATTTTCCTGGTGTGTATCCAACTGACCCTCAAGCCTCCTCTTACACTTTTCTTGTTGATGAATCAACGGCCAAGATTAAGTCTCTAATCAACGGCTAAGATTAATTAAACTGGATCCTCGTCTCTTAGAAGCTTCTCACCCATATTTTCATTAATACCCATTAATATTTTTATTTTCCCAAGTTTATACTTAGGAACCCCATTAAAATATTAATTATTTTAATTAAATACAATCTGGGTGGAATTTCACCAAATGATTTCTAGGTCTTGGAGATCTCATGTGTTCTAGCCCCTCCAAAAAATTTCGGAACTAGAGCACATCCGATGCTACCCAAAATCAACACTCCTTCATAGTGAGGAATGTGCTCTAGCAATACTTCTTAGTAGAAGTATCACACTGATCCATGACATCGGTCCTCTGCACTACTGATGCCCGGCCTGTTGTGCTTCATCCACTGTGCTGCTGCAACTTGTACTGCGGCCAATGACACTGCCATTGTCACTGTTGCATCTGTACTACAGCTCCCTCTCAATATGCTGCATCATGTTGCCCATAACACTGTCACTGCTAATTGCTGCACTGCAACTCCCTACACTATCTGCTTCTGCTACTGAAACAGATTTTCAATCATCCCCATCTTCTCCCTAAAATAAACAAACTTTGTTCTTCCTAAAGCCTTGGTGAGAATCTCTGCCACCTGTTCTCCTATTAGAGTGTACCGTAACTGTACTGCCCCTCGCTGGGCACAGTGTCTGATAAAGTGACACCTGATGTCAATGTGCTTTGATCAATCATGAAAAACTAGATTCTCAGAGATCTTGATGCAACTCTGCTTATCGCACAAAATATTGGTTGCTTCCATCCTTCTCCTGAGTAGATTCACAAGCAACTTGCTAAACCATATGGCTTCACACGATGTTGTGTCAGTTGCCATATATTTAGCTTCAGCTGAGCTCAGAGCTATGGATTCTTGTTGTTAAAATTGGCAACCAGGGCAAAACTTCATGTGGGTCATCTTATTCATGGCTGATAATATTTTTATTAGATTCCTCTCGTCGAGAGGTGTAGGATTGATATAAAATCATCCGATTCCGATAAGTATTCATGGAGATATGAATTTATTTTGATTATGGAACTATTATCAAGCCGACCTACAAGTCATGTAGGCTCAAAAGCCCAACAGTCGCATCTATTCAAACACCAACGTTGTGTATAAGTATAAGAGGGTTTTTCCTCATTTGCACTCACTCTTATCATCACATCTCTCTCTCTCTACTACGCAGAAATGAGTCTCTTCTCTACTATGCAAAAATGGGTCTCTCTCTTGCACATGTGAAGCCTGAAGCAGTTGAACCTGACACTGCAACTACAGATCCAAAGATTGACCTGTGTGGCCTAGAAGATCTCCTCTTTGGAACTGCACTGTAGGTTCATCTGAACCTCCTCTGAAAGCCGCAACTTTTGGTGGTGGACTGAAGTCAATCCAACGAACGGTTTGCAAGATATCGACTACCCTAGTTTGAAGCCGGAAACTACTGAAACTGACGCTGCAGCTGCAGAAGTAAAGATTGACCTGCGTGGCCTAGAAGATCTCCTCATCTGAACTGCACTGTAGGTTCATCTGAACCTCCTTTGGAAGCCGCAACTTTTGGAGGTGGAATGAAGTCAATCCGACGGTCGGTTTGTGAGATATCGCCTGCCCTAGTTTGATAATGAAGCCGCTAATGCTGATGTTGTTGATCTAAGGTTTGCTACTGCTAATATGAATCAGATTTATTGTACTATTTCTCTCTGCTGAATTATTGAAGATAAAAGAAGATTTGATCAAAGGGTTTCCCCACACATTGTGGGGTTTGTCCCTGGCTAGCCGCCACATCTGTGTCTCTTGTCTTGGCTTGTTTCCTGCCAATCGTTTAATGTTCTATCTGCACTTTACTTTATGTACATGTGATTGCTAATCTGTGGAATATAATAAGAAAAAAGAAGTAAATTGTTATAAGCATAGAACATACCATATCTTAACATGGTATCAGAGCTGAGGTGAAGACAAAGCCCGAGCAAAAGCAAGAGCAATCACCGAAGAGAAGATTGGCAAAGCTATCCTAAAAGAACTATGGGGTTCTCAACACTCTTTCCTGCCGAAGACAAGCTCCATGAGAAAGCTAACTATCACGGATGGAAGATGTCTATCGATCTAACCCTGGAGGATCAAGGAGTGTTGGGTTACGTGAGAAGCAATATTGTTGAGCCTCCATCAAATGCACCTCCTGTTGCCAGGAACAAATGGAAGAACGGAGAAATTAAAGCGAAGAAGATCATCCGGGACTCTATCAACAAGCGCTTGGTGGCCTACATCTCTGATCTAGACACCTCCAAGGAAATCTACGATAGACTGGTGAGTTTATTTAAAGTTAATGATGCAAATCAAGAAGGGTAAAGATGAGAGTATGCAAGCATACTTCTTAAGAATCACGGAGATCAGGAACGATCTCCTATCTATTGGGGAAACTATTACTGACAGAGAAATGGCACTCACAACTCTTGGAGGATTACCATCCAAATGGTATGTGTTCAGGACTACTCTTCTGAACACTAATGTAATTCTTGGCTTCGAGGAATTAATGGCTAGATGCATTCAAGAAGAAACAAGGGTAGAAGAGCAGGAAATGCCCTTGCCTAAAGGTCCTCCTCCTACCTTTTCTTCTCATGCTAAGAAAAGAAATAATTCCGGGCCTAAATCGAAAAGAAAGGATGGATCTAAGGGTGGAAGAAAAGGACGATGTTTCATTTGCAATAAAGCAGGTCACTATGCAAGGGAATGCCCTGATAGAAAGGACTCCCACCGTGACGATGATCAAAATCCCTCTCATGGTAATCGAAGGGATGGAAAATTCAATAGCAAAGGTAAGAGGAAAGCTAGGAATCGAGGAAGATGACAACCATTCAAGAAGGCTAGAAAGTCCAGGATGTATTAAATGCACCTGACCTCAAAAAGAACCTAATGTCCATCTTGGCAATGGAAGACAAAGGCAATGGCAAGGTACGTATATGGAAAGATAATGTTAAAGATGCCTTTACTCTTAGGTTTAGTGTTGATTCATTATATCAGGTTGATGGAAGTCCGCTGGGTGTCATGTCTTATGACACATCTCTTCAGTCCGGACGTTGGCATCGGAGGTTTGCTCCCCTTCATTATAAAGCTATACTCCATGTAAAACAAATGGTGACAGGGATGCCCGAATTCCGAGTAGAGAAAGAAGGTGTATGTCCAAGATGTGCTGAAGAAAAGCTCAAAAGGGGACCATTCCCCTCAAGCCAAAGCAAGACCTCCAATATATTACAGTTGGTTCACTCAGGCATATCTGAGGCTGGCATTAAGAGGGAGACTACTACACAACATACTCCTGAGCAAATGGTGTGGCAGGAAGGAAGAACCACACGATTGTGGAAGTTGTTCGGGCCATGCTACATGATCAAAGACTTCCGAAGTTTCTATGCGCTGAAACTAGAAACACTGCCGTATATGCCCTCATCAAGCATTGGGTTCCAAGACTCCTGAAGAAAAGTTCACCGGTAAGAAACCTAATGTTTCTCATTTTAGAATTTTTGGAAGCCCTGTATATTTTCATGTGCCGAAAGAGAAAAGATAAATTGGGTGCATCTGGAAAGAAGGGAATTTTCATGGGTTATGGTGAAAATACTAAAGGCTATAGAATCTATGTAGCCGGTCAAAGGGAAGTCGTAATTAGTCATGATGTCACCTTTGACAAAGATATGGCTCTTAGCAAGGTGAACAATCTTCCGACTTTAAGGAGCTCTCAAGAAGCTGACACCAGGGAACCGAAAGAAAAGGATGATGAATCAATGCCTAATGTAGAAGAACCCATGGATCCAATTGGTCCTCCTCCACATGAGCCTTCCTCTTCTAGGAAGAGGCCTTCATGGCTTATGGGGCTACTTGATGATGCTGAAGGACATGGTGCACCCCAAGGAACCTTTCGTGAAAGTAAGAAACCTAATAGGTATCAGGGATACCTGACCATCATGAGCACGATCATACAAAATAAGCCTTCATCATTCTCAGACGCCGTCAAGCATCAAGTATGGAAGGATGCTATGACCGAAGAATATGAGTCTATCATGAAGAATGACGTCTGGGAAGTAGTTCCCAGACCCTAGGACAAGACAGTTGTTACTTCCAAATGGCTTTACAAGATAAAGCATGCAGCAGATGGAAGTACGGAAAAGTAAAAAATCGTTTTGTTGCTCGTGGTTTCTCCCAGAAGGAAGGTATAGACTATGATGAGATATTTGCACCTGTTGCTAGATAAACGACCATCCGCTCGATCATAACCCTTGCCGCTTCACAAGGATGGAACCTACATCAGATGGATGTCAAGACTGCGTTCTTACACGGCTCGATCAAAGAAGAGGTCTACGTGGAGCAACCCGAAGGATTTTAGATTTATGATCAAAAATCTCATGTATGCAGGTTGAAGAAGGCTCTCTATGGACTGAAGCAAGCACCCCAAGCATGGTATGAGAGGATCGACAGCTACTTGATGAAGCTGGGATTCACTAGGAGTGAAGCCGATCCTAACCTTTACTTTAAGGTTGAAGATGATAAACCTCTCATACTGGTGTTGTATGTGGATGACCTCTTTCTAACAGGTGCACACCCCCTCATTCAAAAATGTAAGAGGGAGTTGGCTTCTGAATTTGAAATGAAGGACCTAGGACTGATGCACTATTTCCTAGAACTTGAAGTGTGGCAGAAGTTAAGGGAAATTTTCTTGTCTCAAGGAAAATATGTGATGAAGATTCTGAAAATATTTGATATGGTGGAATGCAAGCCTATGACTACCTCAAGGATCTTAACTTTCAAAAGTTATATGGTAGTGATGTCGGACCAGATTTGGGAAATGCCTCTGAGTTTCAAAAACTCATTCGCGTTGATGTTCTTGATGAACCTCCGTCCAAACATATGTTTTGCAGTTAGCATTGTGAGCTCATATTTGGTTGAGCCTCACTAGATTGGTGCCAAGAATCTTCTGAGATGTCTTCAGGACACAATCTCTCATGGATTGAGATACACTGTTGGAGATGTGAGACTACTTGGATATACTGATGCTGATTGGGCAGGCAGTGTGGTGGACCGTAAGAGCACTTCCGGGTGTTGTTTCACCTTGGGATCTGCTTCGATATCCTGGATGAGCAGGAAGCAGAAGTCGATGGCTTTGAGCACCGTCGAAGCAGAGTATACTGTTGCTAGCATGGCCTCCTGTGAGGTAGTCTGGTTGCAAAAGCTCTTCAGTGAGCTGTTTGGATTTACATTGGACACCACTGTGATTCTCTGTAACAACCAGAGGTGGGATTCGATTATTGAGGAATCCCATATTCTTCAATTGCTTCAGCAGATAGACATCATCTGGGATATGGCAAGTCGATGAGCAAGGAGGCTCCATCGCATTAAGATGATGTACAGGTCCATACACCAAAGCCCTGAGGAAAGATCTAATCTGTGATTTTCCCAAACAACTTGGAGTCGTCAAGAAACCCTTGTACAAGGGTCCTGCATGATGCATAAATTGAGCTCTGGGAGCTCTGAGGGCTTGCGGTTCTTACTGGAGCAACATATAACCACAAGGTGACTCACCCTCCCCTGGTGGTGCGCACTAGAACAAGATGATTCGCTCTCTTGTGGGACAAGATGATTCGCTCTCTTGTGGAACAGGATGATTCGCTCTCCTGTAGCAGGTGATTAGTTCTCCTGTGGGCCTGGATTGATGTGTTCTCCATGAATTGTAGCAGGGTGATGTGTTTCTGTGAGACAGAATTGATTAGTTCTCCTGTCGAGGCATCCTACCCATGCAGTCTGGGACTCATGGGAAGTACCTCTCATCTGATCAATGAGCAAGGAAATGAAGTTAGGGACCATAGTAGTACCGATGGACGCATCGCTGTATCTACTGTACTCCCTACACTAGGATGACCTCCATTGATCTGGGATCAATGATACTGGTCTGGGACCAGTGGTAGGAGTTGTACCATACTATGACGCTGACTTCAGGTCGGTTGAGACTGGTCTGGGACCAGTAGTACATACTCCGACACTGACTTCGTGTCAGTGCATACTGGTCTGGGACCAGTGAAAGTGGTACATACTATGATGCTGACTTCGAGTCGGTTGAGACTGGTCTGGGACCAGTGGTACACTCTCTGAGACTGCGATACTAGTCTGGGACCAGTGGTAGGAGTGGTACTTACTATGAAGTTGACTTTGGGACGGCTGAGACTGGTCTGGGACCAGTGGCACGCACTCTGAGACTGACTTTGAGTCAGTGGAGGATGATACTGGTCTAGGACCAGTGGGGTTGTACTCACTATGACGCTGACTTCGGGTTGGTTGAGACTGGTCTGGGACCAGTGGTACATACTCTGAAAATGACTTTGATTCAGTATGATACATCCTCGATCATTTCTTCTTCTTCGTAATTTGGACAAAAGCAGAGCAGAACGGAACAATGCAAGAGCATAGCAAAACAGAGCAAAACAGTACTGATCAGTACAGGGCAGAACAAGACAAAGCAGAACAGGCAGAATAGCGCAGAGCAGGGCAACGGTCAGGCTGTATAGAGCAGTGCATTTGATGGATGAATAGTAACAACCGATAGACAAATTGCAGATGAAGTTCTCCGTGGTTGAGAGGGAGTGTTAAAATTGGCAACCAAGGCAAAACTTCATGTGGGTCATCTTATTCATGGCTGATAATATTTTTATTAGATTACTCTCTTCGAGAGGTGTAGGATTGATATAAAGATCATCCGATTCCGATAAGTATTCATGGAGATATGAATTTATTTTGATTATGGAATTATTATCAAGCCGACCTACAACTCATGTAGGCTTAGAAGCCCAACAGTCGCATCTATTCAAACACCAACGTTGTGTATAAATATAAGAGGACTTTTCCTCATTTTCACTCACTCTTATCATCACATCTCTCTCTCGCTACTGCACAGAAATGAGTCTCTTCTCTACTACGCAGAAATGGGTCTCTCTCTCTCACAAATGTGAAGCCGAAAGCAGTTGAACCTGAAGCTGCAACTGCAGATCCAAAGATTGACCTGCGTGGCCCAGAAGATCTCCTCTTTGGAATTGCATTGTAGGTTCATCTGAACCTCCTCTGAAAGATGCAACTTTTGGTGGTGGAATGAAGTCAATCCGACAAACGGTTTGCAAGATATCGACTGCCCTAGTTTGAAGCCAGAAACTGCTGACACTGAAGCTACAACTGCAGAAGTAAATATTGACCTGCGTGGCCTAGAATATCTCCTCATCTAAACTGCGCAGTAGGTTCATCTGAACCTCCTCTGGAAGCCGCGACTTTTGGTGGCGAAATGAAGTCAATCCGACGGTCGGTTTGTGAGATATCGCCTACCCTAGTTTAATAATGAAGCCGCTAATGCTGATGCCGCTGATCTAGGGTTTGTTACTACTGATATGAATCAGATTTATTGTACTATTTCTCTCTGCTGAATTATTGAAGATAAAAAAATATTTGATCAAAGGGTTTCCCCACACATTGTGGGGTTTGTCCCTGGCTAGCCGCCACATCTTGTGTCTCTTGTCTTGTCTTGTTTTCTGTCGATTGTTTAATGTTCTATCTGCACTTTACTTTATGTACATGTGATTGCTAATCTGTGGAATATAATAAGAAAAAAGAAGTAAATTGTTATAAGCATAGAACATACCATATCTTAACACTTGTTTCCCACTACACCAAGAGGTCATTCCTGATCCAATGTTGAAACAGTGCCCAGTGGTACTTCTTCGATCTACTGAACTTCCAGCCCAATCTGCATCAATGAACCCATTCAGCCTGATGTCATTGCCTCGGGTGTACATTAATCCATGCTCGAATATTCCTTGTACATATCTGAGAACATGCTTGGCTTTTGCCCAATGCACCCTCTTTGGTTACACCATGAACTGACTAAGGTTGGTGACAGCATAACAAATGTCTGGCCTGGTATTGACTAGATACATTAGGGACCCTATGAGTTGCCTGTACAAGCTGGGATCGACTTCTTTATCTTCAAACGCATCAATCTTCTTCCAGTTGGTAATCATTGGAGTAGCCATAGGTCTAAAGTCCTGCATTCTGAACCTTTTCAAAATCTCTGTAGCATATCTTCCTTGTCCAAGGAAAATTTCACCCTTCTACTGCCAAACTTCCAACCCCAAAAAATAATGCATCCATCCCAAATCCTTCATGTCAAATTTTGTAGCTAGGTTTTCCTTGCAATCTTTGATGAGCTTGGATGAACCAGTTAGAAAAAGGTCATCCACATATAACACCAAAATTAGAGGCTCATTCTCTACAATTAGATAGTAGAGGTTGGAATCTGCGTCACTCTTGACGAATCCCATCTTCTACAAGTAACCATCAATTCGACCGTACCATGCTCTAGGCGCTTGTTTAAGCCCGTACAAAGCTTTCTTCAACCTGCACGCATGAGATTTCTTCTCATGTGTCTCAAAACCCTCTGGTTGTTCAATGTATACTTCTTCTTCTATCACCCCATTCAAGAACGCAGTCTTAACGTCCGTCTGGTGAATCTCCCACCCCATTTGTACTGCAAGGGATATCACAGATCTAACAGAAGTATACCTGGTTACTGGGGCACCCATTAGCCACGAACCTAGCTTTGTATTTTTCCACACTACCATCTACAACATATTTGACCTTGTAGATCCATCTTGGACCTACAACTGACCTGTCCTAAGGTCTAGGCACCACTTCTCGGACATCATTGACCATTATGGAACTGTATTCCTCCACCATAGCATGTACCCATACTTGATGTTGAATGGCCTCCTGAAAACTAGTGGGTTCTCCAACCTGAGCCACCAAAGCTTTGTATCTATCTGGTTGTCTGTGCTCCCTTTTCTCGTTCCTAAAAGCTCCAACGAAATCCTCTGCATCCCATAGTATCTGTCGAAGTTCTCGGCTCGTTCTTCCACTGGTAGTGGGTTGATCAATTTGCTCCTCCTCCTGAGACTCCACCTGTTGTGATACCTCTGGATTCTTGTCTTTTGGAGAAATATTGATGCTGATTTTTGTTGGTCGAAGTCGCTGGACCAATGGATCATCTTTTCACTACTCTTTGGAAGGCATTTCTAGGGATTTCCTAAAAGCTCTGTCCTCCCTGAACTTTACATCCCTTCGTACTACGATCTTCCTATTTCCCGAAAGATAGATTCTATATGCCTTAGCATTCTTGCTATATCCCACAAGATATCATTTTTCTGTAATTTGATCCAACTTCTTTCTCTTATCTTCGGTATATGGCAGTACGTCAAACTCCCAAATATTCTAAAATGACTCACCTCAGGCTTCTTGCTGGTGAAGACACTCTCGTAGTAATCTTACCTAATGCCCTATGAGGAATCTAGTTCTGGACATATACTATTGTGTTGCATGCTTTTGCACATAAAAATTTGGGCATATCCTAATCATACAACATTTCCCTTGTTGCTTCAACAATAGCCCTGTTCTTCCTCTCTGCTACTCCACTCTACTTCGGATTATATGGAGTTGTCAATTCTCTTTTGATGCCTTCCCTTGCGCATAAATTAGTGAAGTCCTTATCAATGTACTCTCCACCATTGTCTGAGCGCAACACTCTTATCCTCTTCCCTGTCAGATTCTCAACTAGAGCCTTAAACTCTTGGAATTGATCAAAAACCTCATCCTTGGTTTTTAGAAAGTAGATCCAAGTCTTCCTGGAATGGCCATCAATGAAGGTGATGAAGTATTCAACACCACTAAGAGCTTCAGTGGACATGGGTCTGTAGATATCTGAGTGTATCAATCCCAGAACACTCTTATCTCTATTGTTACTTCTGGAATAAGCCGCTTTGAAGTACTTGCCTAGGGCACACCCTCTGCATACATCGTCTCACTTGGTACTTCATTCTGGAACTCCTGTAACCATTCTTTTGAGAATTCTTAGAGCCCCATGGTGTAAGTGCCCCATCCTCCTGTGCCATAGTTCATTCAAATGTTTTTCTCCACTGCTGCCTTCAGTGCCATTGGAGATTCTAGCTGTAAATTATACAGTTTGTTACTTCTGACTCCAATTTGGGCCTTCTTCTTCCAACTCAAATGTTTGACATATACTTTCTTCCCAATGAAGAAAACATCATAGCCCTTATTTTGTAATTGAGATACAGAGAGTAAGTTCAACCCCAATCCAGGCACATGCAACACATTAGTAGCTCAAAGCCGATCCCCTGCTTCTGTTTGAAAAACTATAGTACCTCTTCCTACGAGGGTAAATTTTGACTTATTTCCCATGGTCATTTGGAAGTTCATATGTTCTTCTTGATAGCTCGAGAAACATTCTCTTATTCCTGTCATGTGCACAAAAGCTCCATTATCAATATACCAAACCTCAAAGGAAGCTGAACTTGTCAAGCAAGCAGCTTCTTCTTCCAATTTGGAAACTAACATAAAATAGTCGTGATCCATATTCTTCATCTTTCCTCTTTCCCGGGAGAACTGCGTGAGTCCTTTTGAGTTGTTGCTCCACCATCATGCTCCCGACTCATTGCAATTCTCTAATCTTGATGCCCGATCTCAGCTCTGATACCATGTGAAAATTCCAAACACAAAATTCTACTACAGTAACTTATTTATTTCTCCTACTTATTTACCACAATAAGTTATATACAAAACCCTTCAGTAAACATCAAAGTAAATTTTGCTGCAGTTGTCACATAATAGCATAGAGAAAAGAACAGAGAAATACAAGCACAAGAATCAATCACATCAACACAGTCATGTTTTGACAATCGTCCCCAAACAAACCCAATGCGGGAAAAACCGATGCAGCAGATGAGGATTTATACATTATTCTTCAGCAACAATCTCTTTACAAGGAATCATTTTGCAGAACATAGAGAAACTTCTGAGAAAACACCTGAAATAATTTTCCTCCTTTGGAGAAATTCTGACACCCCAGAGACCCTCCGGTCTTCAATGTGTCACCTTTGGATCATGTCTGCGTGAGAACTGTGTCCCTAGTTGCGCTGTCACTCAGAGCTCCCCTTCTGCGTTGTCTCTCTGATGCACTATGTCACCTCCTCCTCAGTCTCTCACTGATGTTGATGCCCTCCTCTTCCTTCACCCTACAACTGTCCCTCTGAAATCAAATTCTTACTCCCTGAGAATCGATTTCCCTCCAGTTACTGAGTATTTGTCGAGTGTGTCTCCAACTGACCCTCAAGCCTCCTCTTATACTTTTCCTATTAATGAATCAACGATCGAGATTAAGTCTCTAATCAACGGCTAAGATTAAATTAGACTTTATCCTTGTCTCTTAGAAGCTTCTCACCCATATTTCATTAATACCCATTAATATTTTCATTTTCCTAAGTTTAAACTTTGGAACCCCATTAAAAATATTAATCATTTTAATAAAATACAATCTGCGTGGAATTTCACCAAACGATTTATGGGTCTTGGAGATCTCATGTGTTCTAGCCCCTCCACAAAATTTTGGAGCTAGAGCACATTCGATGCTACCCAAAATCAACATTAGACACCCTTGTAAGGCTATAAATACTAGTGACCTCTACCTCATTTGGACATCACCATGGATCATTCTTCAATTCTCCTCCTTGTTTTTGGCTCGCTTAGGTCTGACGCTGGTTCGTGGAGAAATGGGTTCGCTCAAAGGTGAAATTGCAGGGTCCGAAGCTTGTGCGTATTTTTCTAGGGTTTTGTTTCTCAGTTGCAAGCTTTCCAAAGGACAAATTCGCCTGGTCATTGGCTTGCAGGCTCAAGGGACCGCCTGAAAACTCCCAATCGCTCGCATGCCCTCTTACTCCCTATGACTGGGACCTAAAGTTGTATTTTTTGTTGACCGAAGTTTTCACTCGTTGACCGCAATATTCGACAGTTGACCGCAAACAATAATAGTTTTTACAGACTTCTAAATCAAGGTTTGGAGTATGAGCATGGTTGGGTTCATCTCGTGGATATTGTTTAGTTGATTTTTGTTGGATAGTTGTATCGATGAAGATATGGATCATTGTACTCTCTTTTGTTGAATCATTCAATGACAATCTAATAAGAAGAAGAATTTGAAAGGGTTTTCCCCATAGTGGATTTTACCCTGGTCTCTGACCAATCCTAGTGTCTCTATATGTGTGTTTTTCTTCTATTTTTCCTTTATGTTCCCTGCATTGATAATGATGATATTGTTCTTTATACATAGTTGCATATGATGTGAATGATAATGTATATTTGAATAATGTTAGGATGTTATGGGGTGAATTTAATGTGTAAATGAAGAAATGCAATTATCAAAGCAAAGAACAATATAGCCCTAAGAAAACTTAACAGATACGAGAATAGAAAAGACAGGTATGCATAAAAAACTTGATAACCTATGGATTGGCCCTTACAAAATACTTGACATTGTTGGTACTAATGCTTAAGATCTTGAGACTCTGGATGGAGAACCCCTTTCGTTACCTGTGAACGGTCAACTCCTAAAGGAGTACTATCCCAGCGTAACCCAACATTCACATGTTATGCATGGTAGTGTTGGTGCATTGCATATTCTTTTTGCATGCTAATATCACTCATCTCATGTTCTCATGTAGATTAGAATGCATTTAGATTAGACTTTACTTTATGTATGGATTTATTACTTTCATATCAAATATGGGCGATACCCTACGCCTGGTGCACATGCTCCCAAAAAAGTTTGTTGCAATGTGCAAGTTACAAGTCTGCAGTCCCAAGAGATTGTTGGTGTTCTCATGAACTCCCCGTTCGAGTACATGGATTGTGCACTCTACGGTGAGCTCATGTCCCAATTGGAACCAGATGTTACTCACCAAAAGTGGGTGACTCCATAAGAGAAATTTTTCTCTCATCATCTCTTCCAACTAGCCAGACAACAACCCATGATAGCCACTATTAGCCAATGATGATGTGCCATTCATATCTCCACCACCTACAACAGTCATATGTTTCCTCACCCATTTGGCAAGAGCACATGTTGGAAGGTGGCTTTCCAATCAAAGGGTACTTTATTCATTTTGCAATAGGATGCTTATGATTGTTTGTGTTTGGGCATTTGACATGGATTATGGGGAAACCTGGAAGGAAGAGGGATTTTGATCGTCATCATGTTCCCTCACCTTAAATGGGGGGTTAATCTTTCATCCTAGTCTAATGGGGCCTCCCCTAATGGCCCAATGGGTATAGGAGGGGCACTTCTTGGGAAACCTGGATTGAGATAGCGTAGTCCCATCTCTCCCTATTCCATACTTATCACTTTACATCTTACATTATAAACCCTATACTCCATCTCCCTTCTTCGGGTTCAATAGACCATTGGTTTTTTGGGATTTGGCACCTTACATCCTTGCACCTAGGTAGGGAATGGAACTTTTCCCTGGGAGGTTGATGTAGCTAAAAGAACAAGAAAAAGCATATGATGGCCACAAGCAAAAACAAAGAAGATCAAAATGCAAAAGACGGATGGGACATAGACATTAGCGTGAGGGAAATGCTTAGTATGAGCTCTACCTCACTCATTATGGCCATCACCTGGTTCCTAATGTAATGAACAAAGTTCTTAAACACTCTGATACCAATGTAGCAACAGAACTCTGAGTTGTTATGCTTTAAATGTAAAATACACAAAATGTATTGAATTAATATTTTTTATTGATAAGTTGATAGTACAAGGATGAAAGAATATTACAGTGAGGGCCTGCTTACATACCTAGGCAAGTGTCTACTTATATGGGCATGTCCTTTAGACATGCCTTTCCATTTAACTAATGACTACTTAATTTATTTTTTATATAAATTATATTCATAACATTGCCCTTCTCTTCAAAAAGCTTTGTCCTCAAAGCTTAATTGGTAACAATTTATTTACACCTTGTCCACATCATTTTAGCATGTATAAGTGGTGCTATTCTAGTTTTCTCTCTTTTTTTTTAATTATTTTTATTTTTTAGTATTTATTTATTTATTTATTATTATTATTATTATTATTGAAGTAACTCAATAAAAAATTATTATAACTTTATAATTTAATAAAGTTAAATTATAATCGTTTTATAAAGAACTTTATAATTTGTTAATTTGTTAAGTCCTTTTGCTTATATTGGTACCGTCGTGTCTTTCTATCGTGGACAAAGGAGTACAATTGTTGTGCTGGCGGCCTTGGGGCCAAAATGATAAACGTCATTATTAAATTGGTATCGTCCAATCCTGGTTGTTTTTCCATAACCATAGCCATAGCCAGGATAATAGTGAGGAGCAAAAATATATGGGTTGAAAGGCCTCCTTGGATATGCTATAGTGGGATTGAAAACACGCTCACGAAAGTCTCTCAATCCAAGGAGATTTGTTTGTTTTCGAGTCACCTTCAGTTTTTGGTTACGTAATTCTAAATTCGATGAATGCCAAAGCTCTCAGAGCAACCTCTGGTTCCAAAAATCCAACATAAGCAAACCTTTTTGGATGCCCATATTTGTCTGACTTGATTTTAATTCTATTAAGAGTTCCATAAGCCAAAAAATGGAGACAAAGATCTTCAAGAGTGCAAGAGTAATCAACATTGCCAACAAACACCAAGCGCGAGTCAGCATCCTCCTTGCTGGGATGACTTGGGGCGAATGTTGAATTTACACACATCTCTCTCTCAACACTAAATCTACTGGCCTTCGTAATCTCCTCAAATTTGGATATAATCACTGAAACAGGTTGCTTCGTCATGAAGCGTAGTACCCTTCTTGAATCTCCTATTAGAGAAGCAAGATCGAGTCCTTGCCCCCAAGAAGCCAACAGATCGAAGGCATTGAGGAACGGGGGATTTAGCTCACCTTCCATATCTTTAAAATCCAAATCTATATCCATAGGGAGGAGCTATCAATAGGGTTTTCATGATGCAGTGATTAATAGAGTCCTTGAAGCCCTCTTTAAACCATGGGAACCCCATGATCTCCAAAATGGTGATCTGGTTGTTAGGGTCAGGATCAAACATTCAAGAAAGAAGCTTACAATGTTCACCCGAGAAGCATCATTTCTCGCAATTGTAATCCCTATTCAACATTCTCTTGTACATGGCAAGCAATTTTTCATGACTAAATGGTAGACAGCCAGACCTAAGCTCATATAGAGTTACTCTACACGACCATATGTCTGCCATGCAAGCATCGTAACTCGCCTACTTTAAAACCTCATGTGTGCTAAACCCAAAAGTGCCACATAATGTGTGAAACATGCCATTGTTCCCTACCTACTTGTGAGTAACACTCAACCTGAAATCTGCTACCTTCAGGTTTCCCTTTCATCTAAGAGAAGGTTTTCAGTCTTGACGTCTCTGTAATAAATTCCCTTCATGGGACCGAAGTCTACAGCATTGATCAACTGCTGGAAGTATCTCCTTGATATATGCTTCGGGTCGGTTACAGCAAACTTTATTTTGTTCAATAGGGTTTCACTGCTAACGTAATCCATCACAAAATATATGTTTTCTTTGTTGATGACCTTGACAGCCACAGTCTTGCCAGTTTTTAGGTTTTTGGCATAGTATACCTTAGCAAATCCTCCTCTGCCTAAGATTACGTCGCATTTATATTTTGCCAACAGTGTATTCTCATCTTTAACACAAATCCTGGGGAGTTGAAGAGCCTCATGTGTTGGCTTAATATACACTACAAGTTCTTCTGTAATTACTGCTTCAAGGAAACTTGTTGAAGATAAGAACCCGATTGCTTTAACAGAATCACCTTTGTAATTTTCATGGCCAAATGTTTTTGATCCTAGTTTTGGAGCAAAAATAGAGGCACAGAATGAAACAGTATCAACAATTGGCACTGACAAAGCTGAAAAAGTTGTGCCTATCATTGAGTGTTTGATGTCATCAGTAGTTGAGACCACCATAGGGTTTGCTATACCACAGTTTTGGATTGATACCTCAATTGCTACCGATGATGATGATGAACCCAAGGGTTCAACATTATGAACAACCAAAAAAAAACTATCAATTGAAGTGAAAAATGGTTATGATGAATCTAGTGGTTCATTTTGAGGCATGTCAGTTGCATTGCTTAACAAATGAGTATCTTAAGTCTGATTAGAGGATGAAGTAACAGGCATAGCGTTTTCTAGAGTTTCATATCTATCACCTTTAGGAGTTCCTAATTCAACATTTTCAACATAGATTTCTTGGTTAAAACATTCTTTATTGTTAGTCTCTTTCATGTCTATGTCTTCTTCCATTATAGATGTTGAATGTGCTTAAAGACGCTTTATTGATTTTGTAAGTATTTCCCTTATTTTCAATAATAATTCGTGACTCTCAAGTAGTCATATGGTCATATTCTTGGGAGATGTTTTCCATGATTTCAAAACCTTCACCTTAGTGAACAGACTATGTAGTTGTTAACATCCAGTGGATTGGGTGGCTCTAATACCAATGTAACCAACAAAGTTTCTAAACACTCTAGTACCAATGTAGCAACAAAACTCTGAGTTGTTATGCTTTAAATGTTGAAATTTGGTACCGGAGGACAGGTGGTTCCCTGAGGCTTTGATCTTTGGCCTAGGGAAAAGTGTCCAAAAGAATTTAATTTTTCTCCTAAAGTGACTTTATAATTTTTATAAAGTCAAATCTAATTTAAAAGTGACTTTAAGTGATAAAGTTACTAAAGTCTAATTTTAATGTGACTTTAATAAAGTCAATGTAAAATTAGAAAGGAAAAGTGACTTTGGAAATAAATGGCTAAGTGGGGTGAATTAAAAAATAGAAAGTGATATTTAAATGAGCATTTAATCTCATCCCTAGATCTCAATCTATTTCAGCCATTGGATTTAGGGGTTCCCCAAAAGTCACTTAGGGTTAGATTAAAGGAGGAAAGGGAGGAAAATGTCATTCATTCTTTCATGAGCAGATTGAGAGAAGGAGAGCAAGAGAGCAATAGAGATTTCTGGACAGGGAGGAGAAGGAGACAATAGCTTGGCACACATTCCAAGGCAGCGTTTAGCAAATCCGTACAGCTCAGTTAGCACACAGTGAAAGGCAGAATTTGGGCATGATTTTCTAGAAATCCATACAAGAAGTGCACAGAAATCAAGCAGAAATCTGTATAGCAAGTGGCTGTACCTTGGCATGCAAATTGAGGCAAATCCGTACAACTGTACTGCTGTTTTTTGGCACAGAAATTGACGAAATCTATACAACGTATTTATGGCAGCTTACACGCTTTTCTAGGCAGGCCGTAAAGCAACATTTAAGGCTGAAATTGGGCACAAAAATCGAGGAGGCCATACAACATTTATTGTTGTTCTGTTTTGCTATTTGCAAGTTTTTCGAGTTGGCTATAAGGCATGGAAAACGAGATAAGTTGTAAAAGTTTGCTTGCTGATTTTTTGCTTAATATTTCTCACTGTAAAAAGCATTTTCTAGAAATAAGAATGAGCTTTCGAACTAGAACTGGTTTTCCCCAAGAGTTGTAGGGGGTTTTTCCAGGGTCACCTTGACAAAAAATCATTGTGTTTAAATGTGTTTAATCGCTGTTTGTACCTGCTGATTTTTTATTTCTGCATTTTCCAGCGTTCTGTAAAACTTCCAGAATTTGTGTTTTTCAGCAAAATTTATTTTTTCAGTTGTTGAATGTATGGATATGGGAAAGGGCATTTAACTATTTTGGAGAAATAAGGTGAAATTGAAAACCGGGGTGGGAAATGAGAAATTTTTACATAGGTTTTGAGAATGTCTTATAAAAGAGATCCCTAATCCCTATAATTCTTGTGGAAACTTGGGTTCCAGGTGATCCTTGAAGAATTAACCTTGATAGTGCATGGGATCACACGGGACCAAGCGGACTTGAGGTTAGGTCAAGGGGATAGGGTTTAGAAACCAATGATATACTTGACCTAATTAGGGAGGGGAAAGGGATCAAGGAATGAATTTTCAATGAAAGACAATGCAAGGATCCTAGTGAGGTTTCTAGCCTAAGGGAAACCAAGGGCAAGAGTTGGTGTTCGAGCTAGGGCTTGCAATATCTCAAGATCCCACCGTCGAAATCTCATGAAATTTGGAGGGCTTCTTGAGGACACACCAACGCAATTGTGGACCAAAAATCGAAGTATTTGGATGGCTAGATTGTGAGATAATTGAGCCCTAGGCAACCTATGTTGGCTAGGCCTAGAAAAAGGGAGGAAGGGGGAAGAATGCTATATAGAAACAATAATTCCACAATTTCGCAATAATGCATGTAGCTATTAGCCCTAGTATAGCAAAATTCCCATTATCAATGCATATGAAAATGTAAAAGAAAGAATAACATTAATTTTTGACTTACATGTAAGAGAATATATCCATCCATCAACAACTTTGCCAATCAAGAAGCTCCAAGACAAGAGAAGATAATCCAAACATCAAAATTCATTCCATGCTCCAAAATTTCGTCCACCAAGAAGGAATAGCGAAAATCTCTCAAGAGATCACAAGTCAAAAACCAAGTGATGATGCTAAAATGAACTCACATCACTTGTATTTATACACTTCTAATGAGTTTGATTTAGTTAATTAGACCTACATTAGCCCCTAGAATAAAGTAATGTGCAAAATAACTAACTTTTGGTGACAAGCCCCACCAAACTAACCCATAAACAAAAGAGTAAGCCTCTTAAGAGGTCAAATGATCAATAATACATGTTGTTGGTCTTTCTAAAAAGCCCGATGAAGTCCATAAGTGCCACAATGATGAATAAGACTCCCAAAAGTAGTGGACAAGGGGCCCTTGTTCTCCAAATAATAAACCTGTGGTGCGCCCAATGGGTGTGGGGGCACACAAGTAACTTCTTGGGTCTCCAAGTAGATCGAAGATTCCTATAGACCATCTGTAAAGGCTTAGATGACGGTGTAAGTGATGCCACATTAACATACAAGTTCTGGGTCATTTGCCAAGTGCATGATACAACTGTGGGGTTGCTAGGCATGGTGAACCAGATGCATCTTCTTCGTCCAATAGGTGAATCTCGAGCAATCTCTGAACATCTCTGGAGATACATGAAGTGTTTTCTACTGTTGTGGAGGTCCATGGCTCTCTGCACATGCTCTACATGTGCCAATGTAGCCCTTTGGAGGGTTAGGACCTCGTATAGGGAGACCAAACCCAAAATGGAGACCATTTGTAATCCTGCATAAGTTCCAATGCATCCCTGTACCTTCCAGCATATCAAGTCATTACAATAATCAAGTAAAAGAGTTTACAAATCGTGGACAATAAATGGGCACTTCATAATGGTATGCCCTTCCATAGTGGGCTTTGACATGTGCCGATGTCTCCAAACTCCCAAAGCGGTTAACCAATCATCCTATTAGGTGGTATCTACTTCTAGAAGGGGTGATATGTTCATGGTACATCCATCAAATGGTGATGGCATGTGATATAGTGATGAAGTGGAGTAGGGAACAAAGGGGAACAACCTGGGTCACATCCCATGGCACAAGGGTAGCTAATAAAAGGGAAACCCACACTTGGGTAAATAATGCATAGGAGGGAGCAATCATGGTACATGAGTTACCTCGACCTTGATTTTTCCACCCTTTTTCAAATGCCTTTTGCCTTTTATGATTTTCTTTGGTTAACTGCTTGGGGCTCAAAGGGATGAGACCACGATGTACCTTTACCCCCTTTTGAGGTGGGGCAATTCATCACCCACCAAGGGTTGGGACAATCATGGGTTCTTGAATGATAAAGGAAACTCATCAGGGGAAGAGCTCATGTAATGGCTTTTGCCCACGTGCTAAATGTGTTTGTCCGGACCATCTTTTGCATTTTTTGGTACAATTTCTTGTTGGATGTGGCCAATTATGTTTTTCCTTTTATTTTCAGCTGCATCAACCTCTGGGGCATCGTTCTAGGCTCGACCCAAGATGTGGGGCAAGGGGAGGGGGTGGCTGACCCTATGTGGATCCAGTGGAGGAACATGAACCCAAGTGGGAGAAGTGATGAAAGGGAGTATAATAAGCGGAAGGGGGATGATATGCATGAATTGAGGAGCGAGACCACGGACCCAAAATTGGGTTTCCCATGAAATACCATCCCAAAAGCCCAAAGGTGAGTAAAAGAGATCCCACGGGACTAGGGTTCAAGGTTAACACCCCCAAAGAGATCTGGGGGACAAGGGCACAAACCTAGTCCACTCTTTCCGCCAAATCCCCCCATTAATTCATGCCCATTAATCTCCATAATAAGTAAACTAAAGTACTCTATTACCAAATGAAAAGAGATACCTTTAGGTTTGGGAGGCCCACCTTCAAACATACGAACGATCATGACAGATGGGTGAGGGATCGCATGGCTGGCTTAGGTGGTGGAGAAATGGCACAACGAGCTAGTTGGGGTTGCAAGGGGCTGCTTGCTGCCGGCTGACGACCATCATGGAGAAAAAAAATTCTCTTTGGGATATCACCCACAAAATGGTGTGTTACAAAGCCAATGTCCTATGCTAAATCGAAGTGCTCATTGATGTGGTTTAAAGATGATCACAAATTGTTGAAATCATGGTTTGAAGATGATCACAAACTGTTGTCTCATAGAAGCGGTAAGTCTTCTACTAAGTGGTGGTTTAAGGAGGACCCCAAACCAAATGGTGCTCATGGAACATGGGTTTGTCTCTAGCTACAATAATGACTCTAGCTCCAGGCTCTGTTGTGCCTGTATATTAGGCTCTCATGATATGACTTCAAAACTAGTAGCTGATTATTAATCCCCACTTATTAGATATAAGGTGAGAAGATGAAAATCTCCCTGTTGCAAGATATGATGCTATTCAGGAGTGAATTATCTAATATGACTGATGTCTTCTTGGCTGTTGAAGACCATTGCCAAGAAGCGATCCATCCAAGGTGAATCTTTGCTCTTGCAAGGTTCTTATGGCTGGAACATTAGTCTAAATGATGAGTATGATTTCCACAATGCTCATAACGTGAAGATCAAAACATTGGTCTTTCATGTGGTCAACTTGATGACTATGTTGGCATTTGAGAATTTGAAGTGGATGTGTAGCAGGTGAAGATGAACGTTTTTGAAGAAGCCCAAAACTTTGAAACTGGATTGGTTTGAAGTAGTCTAGAATGTGATAGGTCACTTCCTTTTTATTGGTTCTGTGCTTGTTGTCGATGAATTCTTGTTTGGGAAGTGTAAGAAGAATGTCATCTTCATTTGAATCTGCTCTTAAAGTGGCACCATTGATCTAATTATGTGCTGGCTGTTGATGGGAATCAATCTAAAGTTGAGAATTGTTCTGAACAAAGACTAGTTCAGAATGTTGATTCCTTTGCTGTAGTTCATCTCGTTGGATCTATGATTCAAGTTGGAGAAACTTGATCTCGTCTTGTGCATATAGTAAACGGATTCTTACTTCAGTGAGAGTGGCTTTACTGTTTTTGATTGTGTTGTCAACAACAGATAGTGTTAGAGTACTCAGTAACTCTAATAAGTCATAGGTTCTGGCCATTTTCTTAACAACTCAAGCTTAGGAAGTGAAGGGTGTCTACCTCATTTGAAAATGCACTCACAAAAAAACATATAGCTGCCAATGCTAGATAGTTGCAACTGTAGAATGGGTAGCGTTTTAAGAACAAAATGGTGAAAAAATCCTCTCAATCGTGAATTAAGTGAATCTCACAAGTGTTATCCCCAATGCTTTGACCATAAATGGATAGCCAGGGAGCTGTATCCTTGCTCCATACACTGAACACCAGAGAAGTCTGGAAAGTCTGTTGAATACAGGTAGACACCTAGAAATCACCATTGCAGTTTGAACTCATATTGTTCGTAGGATAATTGATAGCCAGTGAAAGCGTTGTCACTGTATAAATACCAGTACAATTTTTTTTATTAAATCATCCTCAATGAGATCAAGAACGTCAAGATCAAATGCCGACTCATGTTGTATATAGACTGCACAAGCAATCCATGGAAAAATGGCTAAGAGCCAAACTTTGCAAGCAAGGTTGCCTTAGAAGAACCAACCTTTTCTCCCTTCTCAAGAAACTTCTCAAAAAAGGACAATTACATCAACATACTGTAAAGAATGATCTGAGGAAAGATTACTTGCTGTTTATTGATGGGTTCTTTTCATTAACAGTGCCATTGTCATAACTTATGGCAAGGGCCTGAAGACTAGGGCCAAATTTACAAAAAAGCTGAGATTCGTTGTACTAAAATGAAGATGAGATTTTGTTCTTGTCTTTGTTGGTTGCTAAATATGAGACAACATCCACCATAATGACTTTGACTATCAAGTTCAAGTCAGTGAGACGCTTAGAATTGCTTACATAATTTTTGGTGCTCTTATGCGATGTTCTAAAGAATGGAGAATCTTCGCTTCATGGACTATAGGCTGGTGAGTCCTTTGGCAATCACTGAGGGTCCACAGAGAGGTCTTTTTGTTCATACACTTATGGAACACACATTCAAAATCTTGAAGTGCTTGGCAACAAGTAGCAGGAGCATCCTAAACTTATTACAGTTGGATGACGATTATCAACTACAAATTGGGGAGGTCATGCAGTTCATATGGGGTCTTGTTTAAGGCTCCTATATTATAATGAAATAGAAGAAACCAAATGCTAGACCAAAGGATACCACTCAGAAATTGCTTAGTCAACCTGTCAAGGTACTAGTTCGGATGCCATTCCTCAATGGTGAAATTGCAGAATGTAATTTCGACAACGAAATGCTATTGCAGAGCCATAGAAACATGCCCACTTTGGGGTTCACAAAGTTGACCCGTGCTTAACCTGCTAGGATGATGTTAGAGAACAAGTGCACGCTAGACGAAAAATCCAACATGCTTGTTGTTGATGGTATCTGCCAACATGGAAGATTACAACAAGCACCTGAGCTCATTGACGACATGTATTCCAATTTTTTTTTTTTTTGCCGAATGCGATCACTTACACCACTTTCATACAAACATTTTGCAAAGAGGGGAACATGGTCGACGACCACAAGCTTCTCGCTCAGATGAAGCTCTTTGTGGCCAAGGCTCACATTGTTATCTTACACTTCCCTCATCAATGGCTATTGTCAAACGGGGAACTTCGAGCAAGCCGACAGAATGCTAGATGAGATGTTGGTGATGGGCTACATTTCTGATATCTTCACTTGCATGACTCCCATCAGTGCCCTCTGCAAACAAGAAGGAAAGGCAAATAGAAGAAGGGGTTTTGCTGAATGTGCTCACTTACAGGACCCTTATGGACAAGTTCTGCAAGGAAGATACTTTTGTGAAGGCAATGATAGGGCTGAGCTAATTCTCAGGCCCTAGAGAGGTAATGATTTCTATGCCAAAATTGCAAGAAAGAGCATTGTTCTATAGACATTTGCATCGACAGAACCTTTATAGTCTCATTGTAGGAAATATTCCAGATTCTAAAATCCATATATATGATGTTGATGTGAAGAAAAGAGCGATAAACGAGTTCCCTTCTACCTCACGCAACCATGTTCATTACATTTTCCTTCTATCATCAGTGAATGTAGAACAGCCACTCTGGGTTGCAAACATGCACACAGACTAGCGACAAGCAAACTAGAGGAGATAGCATGCATCTAAGCCGGCAGATGGGGTGTAGACAGGCCACATGTATATGGGTCACAGAGAAACAGGTAGAAATGCCAGGTGAGGAAAAGTTGCTGGCTGTCTTGACACAACAGGAGAATAACACAGGAGTGATGGGTCTAATTGTGGTAGGAGACAACTCTGTGTACAGATGGAATGGGCAAGTAGAGAATAAATGCTTAGAACTACTAAGAATGGTAGAGAGTACCTACGAAAATTTCCCAGCTGCATAAGGAGCTGCCAGGTCAAGGGAAGGCAACAAAACTAGTAGTGGGGAAGGCCACACACTCGTGGCTCTAATACCATTGTTAGAAACACACACAAAGATGGACAGAGATAGATAAGCATGTAATACATGTTCATTCATATGATACACATTGATACAATTTCTAATGACCCTTGATTTCATATTCCATGAGGTCTCATGACTATTCAACTTTTTTTGTGGTTTTTCGCATTTCACACAAGTGAATATTTTAATTTTACATCATCCCCAAGGATTATGTTCCAACATGGACAGGATTGAATGTTTGCTGGATGCTTTGGTTGTGCAGTGAATGCTTTGGTTGTTCTTTGGTTTGTTTTCATATTTGGTTATTGAGATTAGATAAGGATTAATGTCATGTGGTCCAGAATGCCCCCAATATACTAGATATAAAACCGTCAAAAGTATGCACTGCCCATTGCAGAAATTTGAGAAGTTTTGGGAGAGAGTGGACAGGGTTGGAGTCCCTCCATGGCTAGGAACATAACAAACAAATTGGACGAATTTGGCATAATGCCAATCTAACACTCGTTTCAGAAGACTTGCTTTACAGTCAGCTCACCCTGATGGGGACAGTAACTCAAACAAAACCTGAGTTTCCGCATTTAGTCCATGAGTTTCACCGGCTCCACATCATGCTGACATAATGTATATGCCTACCCATTTGAATCTGGAAATGCATATAATGGAAAAGTAACAAACATCCTTGAAATTCACATGGCATGGATATGCACAGGAGGAAGGAAATTTTGTAGATGTTATTGGTTTTTGTTATCAAGATTTTCTGTATTTGGTATTGAAATTGGCACTTCATGTTGTCCTATCCTCACTTTCACTTCCCTCAAGTATGATGTGGATAAAATATCATTTTGATGGTGGTTTACTCACTAATGCCATGGATGTTTTTACTCAGTATGAAAGTGTACCTACTCTGATATCTCTGGAGAAATGTTTGTTTAGAGCTTGACATAGACTGTATTACATGTCTGATCTATTTGAAGTTACAGACTTAAGATGTATATTCTGGACCATTTAAGAGGAAGTCATTGTTCTGAGAATAGAATAATGCTGGGCTGTCTCGATCCATTCGTGGCAGCAGTCAATAAATCATTTCCATTATGTCAATGGCGTAGGTTTCGAGGCTTATGACAGTGTTCAAAGTAATAATTGAAAGATGTACATTATGATAGCAGCTATACAGCTTACGACGAAGACCCTACTAAAAGTACTTGAATGGAATGTTGAAGGTAAATTGTGTTATGCATAGCTTATCAGCGGTAAGAGAGATGACAGCACTTGGAAAGACTCCAGTGTGAAGGCAGGCATATATGATGGTTAGCTAACCCACTTATTTGTTGGAAATTTGTTCGAAGGACAGACCATTGGATTAATTAATGCTCCTAGCAGTAAAACAAGATCAGCTGCAGCCTATATGTTATCAGAACAGCAAAAGATAGTGACAGGAAATTGTGATTTTGGCAGTGTTTTCCTATATCCATGTCTATCCTGTCCTTTCCCCTGTAATCCAAGCCTACAGGTCAGCAATTTCAAACAGAATCAGGAGAAGATCAAACTAGCAAGGAATGCACTATCAACATATTCCATCATCAGTCTTAATGCAGAATTGATTGAATTGCAAGTTCTTGTGTAATGGCAACTTGCACTTTCATAATCATAGTTAGGCATTTGGATGGAGACTTTTCAAATTGCATTCTGATGATAGATGAAGAAAAACCTGACTAGTTATGAACTTTGCAGACATAATAAAAGGGGCTAAGGGGTCTTGCTACGATGAACAGTGAAGAAGAAATACACCTTGGTGCTGATGTTGAGGTTGCAACCTTTGTATATATTCAAATGTGAAATCTGTTGAAGGTTGTATGCACTTCTTTCTAGGCTATTGGTGATGATATAATACCAGAGAGATTTTCTGATGAGGGTTGTCATTCTGGGTCCAGAGCGTGTTCAGAAATACATGCCCTTGTAAGGGGTGGTATCAAACAATCAGCAAATGCCCAGAATTGAGCTGTTTTGTGGAAATCACGAAATCCGCAAGGTACAAGGGTATAACTTCAGAATCTTTAAAGGAAAAATTGACCTTAGCGATTACCTACCAGTGGGTATGATTTGGTAGCTTAGGGTATGTGGAAGTGCTAAAATTGGCAACTAGGGCCAAACTCCACCTTGGACAGCTCATATGATGTGTAGGATTGATCTAAAGATCATCTCGTTCTGACAAGTATAAATGGAATTATAAATTTATTTATTCTATGGACAAATTGTCAAGGTCGGCTAGAAGTCAAATGTAGGCTCATGAAGCCCAACAGACATGTCTCTTCACCCTCAACGTTGTGTATTTATAGAGGAGTCATTTTCCTCATTTGGTCACTCATCATCACACATCTCTCTCTCCTCTCCTCATTGGTTTGTACAGCAAACAGGAGCATCTCTTTCCTCGTGCGTTGACTGGAAATTACAGGCTGAAAATCACAGATCTGTTTTTGGGCTAGTATAGGGACGTTGACCAGTGTTGACCGAGGGTCAAACTTCATCTTTTGATTGTGTTTTTCAAGCAAGAAATTCGTTTTGCTTAGGTCGCAGCTCTTGGCACAAAAATCGAGGTGTTTGCAGCTGTTTGACCAATGTTGACTGAAGAGCCGTTGATCGCAAAGTTGATTGTGCGTTGACCAGGTTTGACCAATAATTTCAAGATTGTTTTGGGCTGATTTGGACTATCTTTGGAGGCCAAGTTGACTGGGTTTGACTGAGCTGATTTGGAGGAGATATTCTGCTGGTTTGACCAATGTTAACTTTTTGGTTAGGGCATCCTGTTGACTGCAGTTTGATTGTACTGTTTTGACAGTGTTTGGGCAAGTGAATTTTGTATATTGTACTCTCTCTCTGCGCTGAAATTTTAAAGAATAATAAGAAGATTTGATCAAAGGGTTTTCCCCACATTGGGTTTTTTCCCTCGCATTTGCCAAATATTGTGTCCTCTTGTCTTGGCTTGTTTTATGCTTATTGTTTATGTTCTATTTATATTTACTATCAATGTTAATGTGATTTCTAATCTGAAAATTGATATTGGGCTAATAAGAAAAATTGAGTTAAATTGCTCTTAAGCATAGAACATGCCTTTGTTATCTAAAATTAACATGGTATCAGAGCGAGGTGAAGACAAAGCCCAAGCAAGAGTGAGAAGAGCAATCACTGGGATTTGTTGATCAAGGACAAGATTCAATGGCCTCCCCATCATACTTCAAATCTGATGACAAGCCCAATGATAAGTTTGATTATCATGCATGGAAGATATCTCTTCACTTGACTTTGGAAGAGCATGATGTTATGGACTATGTGTAGGGAAAGATTATTGAACCTCCTTCAAACGCATTGGCTGCTGCTAAGAGAAAATACAAGAAAGGTGAAGTCAAAGCTAAGAAGATAATCAAAGATTCTATTCATAAGCATTTACTTGCTTACATCTTTGATTTGAGCACATCTAAGGAGATGTATGACAAGTTGGTTAGCATGTTTAAAGTTAGCAATGCAAACCAAGTTCTTTTTCGCAAGAACAAACTGAAGGACATAAATAAGGGAAGAGGAGAAGATATTTAATCCTACTTCATGAGGATTACTGAAATAAAAAATGATCTTCTTTCAATTGGAGAAGTTATTGTTGATAGGGAGTGTTAGGGTCTTATAATTATATGAAATTTGATGTTTCAGATATTATTTGTTGCTCCCATGATGAAGATTTTGGCTTGCTGATTCGCCTCTCTTCCTCTCCATTTTCCATCATCCTTTATCACCCACTTTCCTTGTCAATTCATCTGAATATTACCCCAGTGTAAGCCAAATACCTGCGTTCAAATCATTAAGAATAGGTTTGTATGACAAAAAGGTTATATATTGCAGAGGTTCTGGTTTTAAAGCCTTGGATTTTATTGAAATTTGCATAAAAAATATGCCCGAAAGCTTAGCTCCTGCTCCATCTCCATGCAACCTGCATTCACAATACCTAAGCCTAGCACACCTAACACCAAGCACAAGTGGGTAGCCTTGGGCTTATTTTGTCGAAACACAATGTAACGATGGGCTTATATAAACCATCATGAAGAATGTTCCCTTGCGAAATCCCATAAAGTAATAGAATCCCTATTTTTACCTCTTACTTCACAAAACCCTATTAATATAAAGTTTTGGACCTTATATTAATTTCTCCCCTCAAACACTTTTTTGGTTTTGAATCTTATAAATGTTATGGGAATATAGGGTGGATTAATTTCAAGTGAAATACAGAGATATGAAATTGCAAGGTAAAATGGTTTTATGGCAACACATGAAATAAAATTCAGGGATGCCATGAATTTATCAGAGTAAATAAATAGCTATAGACAATATGAGACTAGGGTTGTGGAATGAGATTCAAAGGTAAAATGGTTTTATGACAACACATGACTAGGGTTGTAGAATGAGATTCAAAAAAATGGTTTTATGACAACACATGAAATAAAATTCACGGATGCCATGAATTTATCGGAGAAAATAAAAGGGAAAATTTCGCATGAAGTTAAAATAAAAGGGAAAATTTCACATGAAGTTAATGTAGAGAAGAGCAAATATAACATTCATGTAAATGCATTTCATGATAAAAGATTAAGGTGAAATCAATTTACAAGTGTAAAATCATGTTGCAGGTGAAAGTAAAAGAAAAAAGTGAGAATACTCTTCCAACCATACTAATCAACACATGGTTTCCTAAAACCATTTAGGTATTCTACAAGAGTAAAATGAATTTACATATAGATAAAATGAATTTACAGAGGAAAGAGTAATAGAAACAAAAAACAACACATGGTTTTGTAAAAATTTAATTATAAATTTCATTTGAAATATTTTGGAAATATTATTCAAATATATATATTATTATACATTTTCCAAAATATTTTGTGACACTAATGGATAATAAAACAATAGGGCAGTCAAAGGATCAACTATCAGTGAGGGAAGTCTCAGATTATCAAGTCAGAAGATTAGCAAGCACTTGAGTGAATTACTAAGAAAAAGAGAGATACATCTGCATCTGCTAGTTCCTAGTTCATCTGCCAACACAACCACAAATTTGGGTCCACAACATAACCACAAATTTGGGTGGGTCCACATCTTAAGTGCTCCCACTTCCACTTCCACAACAACAACATTTGCACAACACATTCCACCAGAACATTAAGAACTTTTTAGTTCATCTATAATCTAAAAATGTAATGTCTGTTAGAGACAACATTTATTGTAAACACTTTGTAATTTTTTTATAAATACTTATGCTTTTGAAGTATTAGGGGTCGACTATTTGAGATCAGAAATATTAGTGATTTGTTGGAGCATTGTAAGTTTGTTTTAAAGCACTGGAGCATCAAGACCATTCATAAGATTCTTGTGGCTTAAATAATGGTGATGTTTTTCTTATGTTAAAGTGTTTCATTGTCATGTCATCTCTTCACTGTAATCATTTAAATTGCAATTGCAAAACAAAAAATGTGATGAATAGGATTTACTTTTGAGTAACTTATTCTGGGTGTTTTTGCAATCTGTATGTTTTGTACTGAAGGCCACACTAAAGAATTATTGATTGCTATTTAGTTCTGCTTGCTTGATTGAATGAATGCCACACTAAAGAATTCTTAATTTCTCTTTAGTTCTGCTCAAGGTTTTCGTTGTTCTTAATTTCTCTTTAGTTCTGCTCAAGGTTTTCGTTGTTCTGCCATCAACCACTTATTATTCTGAAAGATCTAGTAAATGTTCCTAACTTGCCTTGAGTTTACTCTGTGAAAAAGCAACCATCCTGTTTACCTTTGACTCCATTGCCCAATAGATGCTAATTAAATTGAATACAATCAATCTTCCAAAACCCAAAACACAAGTACTATCATAACTAGTCTAAGATTTTCAAGCAGCAAAGATAAACTTTATAGAGAGAGCCCTCTCTGGGATTGGAAGGGCTAGATTCCTATCTCGAAGTTGGTTTGATGTTACATTCTTGTGATTTGTCCTACAACCTTCAAATTTTGGACTCTGTGAAGTGTTCCAAAACACAAAACACAAGTACTATCATAACTAGTCTAAGATTTTCAAGCAACAAAGATAAATTTTACAGAGAGAGCCCTCTCTGGGATTGGAAGGGCTAGATTCCTATCCCGAAGTTGGTTTGATGTTACATTCTTGTGATTTGTCCTACGACTTTTAAATTTTGGAGTGATAACATAAGTGGCGACCATACTGGGAAATAACGTTTCTTCTTTCTCAGAAATGTGCATCAAAGTTCAGATTTGATTATTGATGGTGAACAACGATTAGACACCAGAAGGTTGTACCTTTCACTTGGCGACTCCATTGTTCAAGATCCAGAGCTTCAAAGTTCAGAGCGATTCCATAACCAAACAATCCATCTTCCAAAGCATTAATGGTGATACAGGATGACAGGGTTTGTGGCAAACCTTTCATTTCATGAAATTTGAAATGAATTCAGGGATGCGTTATCAGAATTTCAACTTGATGAAGATTTTTTAAGAGTTGTGTTTCTTATTTTCAAATCAAGAAAATTTCTTCTGAAGTTAAAATATGTGTTCTTGAGTTAGTTGCTGAAAAATATGAAAATGCCATTAAACTTTTGCATTCTCAAATTTCGGTCATATAATTTTAGAGATCCTAAAGAATTCTTGGAAAATCTTCCTTCTACAAAGCAAGAGGAAATTATACTACCTTTTGACTGGCAGATTGAGGATGATTATGATTTCAAGTACAAGATTGAAGAAGTAGTTTCAGGTTTTAATATTGAGGATACAATTGATCAATTAGTCATTGAAGGCCTAGAAGCAAATATCATACATTATGCTTTTATTGATTCTATAATAGATTACATGGAGGTTCTTTTGAGCTCAAGTTTTCAAACATGTTTTCTCTATACAGATTAAATACATCAGTAGTTGCCATTATATATCACAACTTTGATTATGTGGACACATGATCAAGTTATACTTATACATCAGTAGTTGCCATTATATATCACAACTTTGATTATGTGGACACATGATCAAATTATACTTCTGAGTTTACTGACAATCAATCAAGCAGTCCATTTGTTTCTGCAGTTGTTTGACTGGCTTCATTGACATTTCTCTATTATTTAAGGCAACCTGATTTTCAACAATATAGGGTAGGTAGCAGGGTGCAAATAAGCTCAGGACTCTGAGCCTTTTTTTTTTAGTTTCAAATTTAGTTTACTTCTCATCTTTTAGTTCAGTGTGTAGTTCAATGTTTAGTATGCATATTGGTTTTTATTTTAGTTTGAGAGTTGGCAGAACAAGTCGCAGATTTGGGAACATCGTAATGGAGAAGGCACTGATCTATAAATTCAAAGATCTGTGGTTCTTGGCACCTCCAAGGAGACTGCCATCCCCAAGCTAGAGTCGATGTTAGGGTCCTATAATTATAGGAAATTTGATGATTCAGATATTATTTGTTGCTCTCATGATGAAGCTATTGGCTTGCTGACTTGCCCCGCTTCCTCTCCATTTTCCATCATCCTTTACTCTGCTCCCAGCTTTATCACCTACTTTCCTTGTTAATTCATCTGAATATTACACCAGCATAAGCCGAATACCTGCTTTCAAATCATTAAGAATAGGTTTGTGTTACAAAAAGGTTATATATTGCACAGGTTTGGTTTTAAAGCCTTGGATTTTATTGAGCTCCCGCTCCATCTCCATGCGACCTGCATCCACAATACCTAAGCCTAGCACAACTGACACCAAGTACAAGTGGGTAGCATTGGCTTATTTTGTTGAAACACGATGTAATGATGGGCTTATATAAACCATCATGAAGAATGTTCCCTTGCGAATGTGGGATAAATCCCATAAAGTAAAAAAATTATATATATAAAATCCCTATTTTTATCTCTTACTTCACAAAATCCTATTAATATAAAGTTTTGGACTTTATATTAATTTCTCCCGGCAAGCCTATACTACCTCTTCCCCCTGCAAAGTCAACCAATGCCCCACCCAGCACTAAGAATTAAACCCCCTTCATTTTTATTTGCCTCGAGGTTGGTTAAAATTCCATATCGACGCTCAACTCATCCAACACTTAATACTCAAAAAGCACGCGAGATGGTTGTTTTCCGAGCCCACCTTTTTGCTACGTGGCAGCCCCATGTTATTAAAAATACCACCTACCATTTAGCGATAAACCATTAAATGTTTTGGTTTTGAATCTTATAAATGTTACAGGAATATAGGGTGGATTAATTTCAAGTGAAATACGGGGATATGAAAATGCAGTAATATTTCAGAGCTACGGGTGAAATCATATTTAAGGTAAAATTATATAGCTACAGGCAATATGAGACTAGGATTGTGGAATGAGATTCAAAGGTAAAATGGTTTCTGGCAACACATGAAATAAAATTCACGGATGCCATGAATTTATGAATTTACCAGAGAAAATAAAAGTGAAAATTTCACATGAAGTTAAAATAAAAGAGAAAATTTCACATGAAGTTAATGTACAGGAGAGCAAATATAACATTCATGTAAATGCATTTCATGATAAAAGATTAAGGTGAAATCAATTTACAAGGTATAAAATCATGTTGTAGGTGAAAGTAAAAAAGTGAAGTGAGAATACTCTTCCAACCATACAAATCAACACATGGTTTTGTAAAACCATTTAGGTATTCTACCAGGATAAAAGGAATTTACATATAGATAAAATGAATTTAGAGAGGAAAGAGTAATAGGCACAAAATTACACATGGTTTTGTGAGTTCATGGAAAGAGAAAACAAAACCACGGATTGAAAACAACACATGGTTTTGTAGAAATTTTACTATAAATTTCATTTAATATTTTGGAAATACTATGCAAATATATATATTATTTTACATTTTCCAAAATATTTTATGACACTAATAGATAATAAAACAACAGGGCAGTCACAGGATCAACTATAAGTGTCTCAGATTATTAAGTCAAATGATCAACAAGCAGTTGAGTGAATTACTAAGAAAAAGAGAGATACATCTGCATCTAATAGTTCATCTGCCGGGGCAACCACAAATTTGGGTTCACATCTTACCTGCTTTTCCACAACAGCAACATTTGCACAACACATTCCACCAGAACACTATTAATCTACAACAGTTAAAGCTTTTTGGTTCATTAATAATCTAAAAATGTCCTCTATGTTAGAGACAACATTTATTGTAAACACTTCGTAAATTTTGTATAAATACTTATGCTTTTGAAGTATTAGGCGTCTAGTGATTTGTTGGAGCATTATAAGCTTTTTTTAAAGCACTGGAGCATCAATACTAAGCAGGCCATTCATAGGATTCTTGTGGCTTAAATACTGGTGATGTTTTTCTTATGTTAAAGTGTTTCACTGTCATCTCCACTGTAATCATTTAAATTCCAATTGCAAAACAGAAAATGTGATGAATAGGATTTACTTTTGAGTACCTTATTCTGGTTTCTTTTGCAATCTGTATGTTTTATACTGAAAGCCATACTAAAGAATTCTTGATTGCTCTTTAGTTTTGCTTGATTGACTGAGTGCCACACTAAAAAATTCTTAATTTCTCTTTAGTGTTGCTCAAGGTTTTCATTGTTATGCCATCAACCACTTATTATTCTGAAAGATCTAGTAAATATTCCTAACTTGCTTTGAGTTTACTCTGTGAAAAATTGATGCAACCATCCAGTTTACCTTTTGACTCCATTGCCCAAAAGATGCTAATTAAATTGAATACAATGAGTCTTCCAAAACCCAAAACACAAGTACTATCATAACTAGTCTAAGATTTTCAAGCAACAAAGGTAAATTTTATAGAGAGAGACCTCTTTGGGATTAGAAGGGCTAGATTCCCATCTCGAAGTTGGTTTGATGTTACATTCTTGTGATTTGTCCTACAACCTTCAAATTTTGGAGTGATAATATAGTTATGTTATCACTCTGATATTTCTTTCGAAGTTAAAGAAGGAAGAAAAGTCTAAGGTAACCACAAACCACTTTTGGAGATAAGGACCTAGCCTCCCTGATGCTTAGAGAGGGCTCTCTCTTTATAATTTGACTTTGTTTTAGTTAAGAATATTTTAGGTTAGTTATTGTTTGCACTTGGGTTTTGGTTTGAAATTGGGTGGTGGAATCACTTTACTTATATGAACAGACATTTGCTTTTACGATTGGGCTATGGGGTTGAATGTCAGACAAACAAGACTAGATTCAGTTTTTAAAACAGGGTCTACAGGGAAAGATAGATGAGTTACTGCTGATCTCAAACGCTAAATGGTGAAATGGTTTCAAATCGGATCCAGCGAGCAACTAAGGGTTCCCTAGGTCAGACTCTGGAAGGAATGAAAGAAGTCAACCAGGATGGGAGAGTAATTAAGGGTTCTCAAATCCGGGTATCAGAGGAAAACATGTAAATGACTAACTGTGAAAAATAGAGTGTACTTAAACAAATTCTGAGCGATATCTTCAGTTAATTCATTCAAATTTAGAACACATTTAAGATTATGAAACACATAAGAAGGTAACAAAATCAGACAAAGAAGATACTTCATTGCAAATAGCTCATCTCATGAATCCTGTAGTGAAATGCTTTTATTACTTGCTCCAGTTTGTTGACTTGAAAGTGGTACAATGACCCTTAGGTTTTAAGATCAAAATAACTCTACAAATGTAAAATAATCCCCCCTAATACTTCAAATTATGAAGTATGTATACAAAAATGAATTAAAAAATATCTCAAACTGCATTGAGAACTAATCTAGGAAAAAGAAATATCTTCATGCAAGAAGATAGAGACAGCTATTGAATTGATGCTTGCTGTCCCTGTTATTTAGGTTATGTTGGCTTTGCTCTTTGATCTTTTGCCCTTTAAGCTGGTTGGCTGTTTGGTCTTCACGCTGGATATTCTGTTTTACTTAACCTTTCATCTGATACTCTTTCATATGATACACTTTAACCTTGCTGACCTGTCAATATCTTTTTGCTGTGCTCTTTTACTTTTTACTGTACACTTAAATTTTTATTGTGTATTTTACTACAATAAATCGTTCAGTTTTTCCCATCTTTCCTCATCTGGTAATTGGATATTGAGAATCTTTTGTATAGTTCATCTGCCTCTGTATACTTGGCAAAAGTTGGCTTATTAATAAACAGGTGTTTTACCTCATGTTGGAGGTAAAACAAGTTTTCAAATGTTTGGTACAATACTTTGCCTGTTGGTATGCCCTTCATGGATGAAGTGTTTACCTGACCTCTGGCCACTTCCCTGATCTTTTTATTGTAATCTTCATGTGTCATTAGCTTATCATTTATAACTAAGGGATTAGGTAATCCCTTTCCCTTCAAATATTCGAACTTAACCATGAACCTGTCAACGGCCAGTTGCATGGTTTGACACTTATCCTCCAAGTTCAACATCAAATTCCTCTTAGTGAGGACTTTTATGACTTCCAAAATTGTACCTGTCTTGTTAGGTATCTCAAGTTCTTGCAACTCATAATTATTTTTGGAGTTGAGGAAGTGGATGATTCTTGCAACTTTCTCTGGCATATCTCCAAGTTCTTCCTTGACTTTCTGAATGGCTTCTATGGCTTGCTTTATTAAATCAATTTGTTCAAAAATAACCTGGATGGATGGCCAAATATCATTGACAGAGTCAATGATATTGGCCCACAGTTGCTCTTTAGCCTTACCTATAGGTTCACTCAGCGTCAATTCCTTTTCTAAGCTTTTTATTCTTTCGTTCATCCTTGTAGCCTTTTGCTGTTCTTCTTTATGCATGATCTGGGCCAATTTGTAATCTGTCTCCAAGCTGATGACTTTCTCCTTCAGTCTGTTCATCTCAGTGGTCTGAATGGACATTTCTTCCATTGCTTTGACCAGTTTGTTTGCTTCATCACCTGTGGAGGCTGTCGCTGTTGATCCTATAGCTGATGTAGTTAGTGCAGATGTCAATAGTGCAATGGCCATTGGAGTAGTGGGAGCTAAGGATGCTGCCAATGTAGAAGGTACAACAGTGGTGATAGTTGGAATGAAAGTTGTAAGAGCATTATCTAGACTAGCTTGTTTGAGATGCATCAAGCTATCCAGTTCTTTCTCCATCTCCTTCAACTGATCAGTCAGTTGCAGCACTAAGTCCATCATTACCTCATGATTGGTCTAGTTTTCTAGGACTTCCTTTGTCTGTGGGTGCTGTGAAGGAGGCAGCTTAAGTTGTTTCTTGAGGGATGCTATATCCTCATTCTTTTTCTCGATTAATTTCTCTGTGGCCTTAACATCACTTGGGTCATGGCCCAGTTCAATGATCAAGTCCTCCAAGGATTTTATCTTAGTGTCTTTGGCCTGTGAGGAGGCCTTTTCTAGCTTGAATTAGGCTACCACATTATCCAAGGAATCTTTCATCTTAAAAGCATCCATGGCCTTTTCTGTGAGTGTGGAGTAAATCATTTCCCTAGCCTGCTTATGGAACTCTATCTAATCAATGGGATGAACATCCCTGACCAACACCTCAAAATTTGTCTTCTTGTAGTTTGCTGATGTCTTTGGCTACTGTATAGTGGGCTGCAAAAATGATACCTGCATTTTCCCTGCTTTGATGTTAAATGCTGACATCAATCTGGTTGGGTTTGGTGGTGTAAGCTTGAGGTATTGGGCATATGTCTCTGCCTTCAATTTTCATTCCTCATCTTTATCTCTTTGAATCTATCTTTGATATCCTTTTCCTTGTCAGCTGGCCTCACCAAGGAAGAAATCTCCATACTTTGTTGTCTCTCTATCATCTGTGTGTTGGAGGTTGATGACAACTGTGTTTTACCTGATGCAGTTTTTTTTTCACTTCTTTGCTCAATTGCCTTAGTGTCATTTATTTCCTCTGAAGCAATGTTCTCCTCCTGTTCAAAGACAGGATTCAACATGGGCCTCTTGCTTGGTTCAAACAGCTCATCAGTAGTCTCCATGGCAGAGCTAGATGCCTCTTCCTTGTTCCTCTTAGGATTCTTCTCCTCATTGGCTGGGGTCTGTATGACAGGAGGAATGTTCGTTGGTTCCCCATCGTTATGGAGCCTGCAGGAAAGAGTTGTGACCAAATTGTCTTTCAAGATCAATGAGTGTGTTCTCTACATCCACAACAGTGCTATCCATATCAATCAAGGTGTTCTCCACCCACTCATCTTTGTTAGCAAACTGTTCAATGTCAGGTCTTGGGTGGTGGATGTATGCTCCCAACTTGACCCTGAGTTTAAGCTTGTTTATGACCCTATAAGGGTCATAGTGCCACATGAAATTGTTTCTGAATTTCATTTGTTGAAGTAAGCTATCAGCGTCTGGTCCAACCTCTCTATTGTTGCAAATGAATGGGCCCATTTTGTTTTCACTTTGAACCGGGTTTCTTCCTATAAGCTAGGAAGTGGATCTCATCAGAGTTGATGATTTGTCTGAAGTATTCAAGAGCAAATATCCTCATAGGGAGGTATTTGGACAACTTATAGGGGGCTAGCTCACAACCATAAATTCTGATTTCAGTGTGGTTTTGGTACAAGTACCAATCTCCCACCTTGCTATTCTTGGCCAATTGCAGTACTCTCTTGATCTCTGCGCTGATTCTAGGCTGAGTCTTAGAAGTCAGCATGTTCATGACTGGGTACACAAAAGAGTCTATGAAGTCTTTGTAGGTGAATGCTGTGGAAAACTTTTGGACCAAGGGTGTCCAGTAGATGACTAATTTCTCCTTTCCCTTGATGTCCAATTTCTGGATCCTCACAGGGAACTTGTCTATCTGGTAATACAAAAACATATAAAGCAACACTGAAGAGTATTTGAAAACTCTTTCAGTGGGAAGTCTGGTGAATTGTTCATGCATTCTGTTTGCAATGAACTGAGCATAATCATACATAATAGCAGGAGGCTTGCCTGTAGTGACAATGGACAGAAAGGCCACGATGACCTCATCCACATGCTCATCTGATGTGTATCCTAGAATGCATGAGAGCATGGTGATTATGTGCCTACGAGTCTCTGAAAAAATAGTCGCAGCGTAGGGTGGAGTGTTTGTAGGAGTATGACGTTCCTTAATGATGAAATTCTGGAAAATTTGTTTGATTTTGACTGGGTCTAGTGTGATGTACAGGTCCAACAGATTCCAATGGACAGAGGGGTCTAATTAGGGCTAGGCTGGATTTGTAGCATCTGGTTGATGGATTCAACAGTAATGGTGAATAGTAACTCATGGTTTGGTGCCACAATAGCCCTTTGGCTTGTGAAATAGTAGACATGACAAAATGTACAATGTTTAGGAATGGGTGAACTTCTGGGAATGTATACTTGGGCAAATTGCATTCCCAAAGGTGAATGTCATCTACATGGTTTAGAAGCCTATCCTTACTCTAGCAATTGATTTTCAGAAGGTGGCACGGAATAGCAGTGTCTTTAATTTGGAAATCCTTATCTGCTAGGGCCAAATGGTCAATGTCCAGGTGGGGTTGATACAGGATTGACATCCAAGGAGGTCTGGGTAGCCATCTTTGTAATAAAATGTGGAAATTGGGCTTATACAACTCTAGAAGTGAATTTTGAATGTGTCTAGTTCAAAGATAGGGTATTGGCAGTTTGCAAGATAGGGGTTTTGCTATTTTAGGGGCAATACTCTCAATTCAAAGGGACATCAATTAAATTCAATTGATTATTTCTTGAATTCACTGTACGTTTTAAACTGAGAAGGCCATTCTTGTTCTCTGTTGAAATACCTAGAATTTGTGGTTCAAGATGCAAACTGGTTTTGAATGGTGGTTGCAGAGGGTACTGTGGCTTCAATTGTGCATTGGAGAGCTGAACTGGGCTTCCAAAGCGTGTTTGGGAGGCAATTGGTGGTCAGAACTGGTTGCAGAAGCTCGGGTTTGCGCAAGAATGTTTAGGAACCTTTAGCAGAGCAAACGAGCGAAAAGGGTGAAAATGGGGGTCGGCGGCCTTTTAACTGGAAACGGTTAAAATTTGGCGTGGAAACTCGTTTAGTGAACAATGATGGTTTTTTCTTTTAGCGAGGAAGCGGTTTAGGGAGCCATCGCACCGCTTTTGAGCGATGGGTGGTATTTTCCTGAGAGCACGCGATTTAATGCGGTGTCGCCACGTAACCCAAGGGGGGCCCGAGCAATACCGCCCATCTCGCATGCTCTCGGGTTGGTAAAGGTCGAGAGATGGGTGGACACAATATGGCCGAGGATCGTAGGATTTGAGGGTGCAAGATCCAACGACCATCTCGTGGTGGAGTTGCACCGCAGGAGATGGGGGAGACATTTAGCGGGGCCTGGGTAAATAATTTCACTCAAGTATAATTAATTAATGGGTAATTGCGGGGTTAAAATGTAATGTGGGTTTATGAAGTAGGGCCAAGGTTTTGTCGGGAAAATGATATTGTAGCAGAGTTAATAAAGTAATGCAGGGGGGGATAAAATTTAGGATAAAGCGTTTTATGGATTTTTTGGGGTTTTTAGGGAAATTTATCAAGGTGAAAGTGATTTTTTTAAGGGGAAAGGGGTTTCACACTAGGGAAAAAGGGTCTTTTGGGTAGGGGAATGAGTTTAGAGGGTAATTTGTTGGGGAATGTGTGAAACCAAGGGGCAAGGGTGAAAATGAAGGGAAAAGGTGTCTTCATAAGAAATGAAAGGGTAAAAGGGGAAGTTAGTAAGTATTTAGTGGGGGGTGAAATGAAATGAAGGGGAAGTTAACCAAATCAGCTTATAAGCATCCTTTTACTTTGATTACTACTTCTGCACACTGAAACACATGATTAAACATGATAGATGTTCTTATGCTTTAATCAACTTTGTACTTTTTGCAACCTTTCTTCTACTTACCCTTTTACTTACTCTTAACATTTTTTCTTCACTTTGTTGGGTGCATTTAAGCTAGCATACCCTTTCTTTCCTTTTTCTTTTGAAAAGTAAACTATCTACTTCTAATGTTATATCTTCCAAAACCTCGGATTAAACTGATGATCTCCTTTTATTTCTTTAACTATCTACTGATTTGCCAAGATTAACTAGTTTGGCCAGATCTTTATTCTAAAACTATAAACAAGAAATTTAAAGCATGAAGTGGTCAAAATTAAACAGTTTGACTATCATGGGTTGTGGCATGTATGACAAGCTGCACACAATCATTATTTTAGACAGTAAAGTAAATAGTAGTGGCACTTGAATTTGCACACTTTCATGATCTGTTTTTGTTTGGGGTTCATATTTTTATTTTTATTTTTTTGATTTTCTCTTATTCTTTTTGTCCTATGATATTTCTATTAGGACATACCCTCTTTACATTTTTTAATTTTTTAATATGGAAAACATTTGCAGAAAAGCAAAGGTATATAAAATATTACAAGACTTAATCACAGTCAATTCAAAATTATGAATCCTATTATTATAAGACTCTAACAGGGAGCTCACTCTCATTACCCTTGGAGGTCTCCCTCGTGAATGGAATGTGTTCAACACTACTATCCTCAACAATGACCAGATTCCAAGTTTTGATGAATTGTTGACTAGATGTACTCAAGAAGAAATAAGGATAATAGAGAGAGACATGCCTTCAAATAGGAATGATCCTACTGCATTCTCCGCTCATGCTAAAAAGAAGAACAATGCAGGTTCAAAAAAGCAATGCCAAGGAAGACTAAGTTTCAAAGATGGAAGAAAGTGTAGATGCTTCATTTGTAACAGGTTTGGACACTATGCTAGGGAATTTCCTAATAGAAGGGATACACCTCGGGATGATGACAACAACAACCGCAACAATTGCAAGGGCAACAACAATCAAAGGAAAAAGGAATGTTTTCGCTACTCAACATGGAAATGGTCGACTTCCTAAAATATCAAGAAACTCTAGGTATGATGAATCTAATGTTGTAGATAACAAGCAAAAATAATTTTCTTATATCTTCCCTCTCTACTGCCTCTCCTTCGAATACCTTGGGAAATTGGTTGATTGATAGTGGTGCCTCAAGGAATTTCACTGGGTATAAGGAAGCTCTTTCAAATTTGATAGAAAATGATACAAATTTGGAAATCATTCTTGGAGACGATGCCACCTATCCCGTAAAAGGAGTTGGAAATGTTACTCTTCAATTGAATCAAGGTAACACCATTCATCTACAAGAAGTACTATATGTACCCGATCTAAAGAAGAACCTGAACCTGGTATCCATCTCAGTGGTGGAGGACAAAGGATTCAAGGTGGTATTCATTGATGGAAATGTATATGTTTGGAAAAGAAATTTTAAAGAAGCATTTACTCTTGGATTCAGGGTTGACAACCTATATCTAGTTGGAGGAAGTCCATTGGGAGCTATGTCTTGCTTCACATCTCTTCAAGCTGAATTATGACACTGAAGGTTTGCTCATCTTCATTATAAAGCTCTACCTGATGCAAAAAATATGGTGACGGATATGTCCGAATTTAAAATAGAACATGAAGGTGTTTGTTAGGGGTGTGCTGAAGGGAAAACATACAAGGGGACCATTCCCCTCAAGTGATAGCAAGACTATTGCCATTTTGCAATTGGTTCGTTATGATCTATCTGGTACGTTTCTCGTGACGTCTTTATGAGGATATTTATATTATGCTATCTTTGTAGATGACTTCTCTTGCAAAACTTGGATTTATTTCTTGAAGAAGGACAAATTGTTCTCATGGTTTCGCTCTTCCAAAGTGTTGGTCGAAAATGAAACAGGGAAGAAGATCAAAATATTGAGGACCACTAATGGAACCAAATATGAATCAAATGAGTTCAATGAATATTGTAGAGAAGCAGGCATTAAGAGGGAGACTAATACCACATATACTCTTGAGAAAAATGGAGTTGCTGAAAGAAAGAATCGTTCTATTATAGAAGCCACTCTTGCCATGCTTCATGATCAAGGCCTTCCGAAGTTCCTATGAGGAGAAGCTGCCAACACCGTTGTGTATGTTCAAAGTAAATTCCCTCATCAAGCATTGTACCTCAAAACTCCCAAAGAAGTTTTCACTGGTAAGAAACTTGATGTTTCTCACTTTAGAATTTTTGGTAGCCCCGTGTATTTTCATGTGCCGAAAGAAAAGAGAAGCAAATTGGATGCATTTGGGAAGAAAGGAACACTTGTGGGTTACAATGAAACTTCAAAGGCATAATAATCTATGTGCCTGGTCAAAGAGAAGTGGAAATAAATCATGATGTCACCTTCGATGAAGATGTTGCCCTTCGGAAGATTAGGAACCTTCCTATTCCAAGGAAGGACTTAGAAGAAGAGATAGGAAAGCAGGGAGAACCGCAAGATGAGCCGATGCCCGATTCTAAAGGACTGATGGATCCCATTGATCCACCTCCCCATGAGCCCTCCTAAAAAAGGAGACCCTCATGGCTTAGGGTCACTCTTGAATATTCCGAGAGACATATTACACCAAGGGGGACATTTCGTGAAAGTTAGAAGCCAAATAGGTACTAAGGGTACTTAGCTGCCATGAGCACTATTGTTCAAACTGAGCCTTGCACATTCTAAGAAGCTGTGAAGCACCAAGTTTGGAAGGATGTTATGAATGAAGAGTATGAGTCGATTATGAAGAATGATGTCTGGGATGTGGTTCCTAGACCTAAGGACAAATCTGTTGTCACCTCGAAATGGCTCCACCAAATCAAGCATGGAGCTGATGGAAGTGCTAAAAAGTTCAAGGCCAGATTTGTTGCTCGAGGCTTCTCTCAAAAGGAAGGTGTGGACTATGATGAGATATTTGCACCAGTTTCCAGATATACCACGATCCGTTCGATCATTGCCCTTGCTGCCTCTGAAGGATGGAATTTACATCAAATGGATGTCAAGACTGTCTTCTTGCATGGTTCACTTAAGGAGGAAGTTTATGTAGAACAACTTGAGGGGTTCGAAGTTCATGATCGGGAAACACATGTATGCGGGTTGAAGAAAGCTTGCTATGGGTTGAAGCAATTTCCCTAGACTTGGTATGAGAGGATGGACAATTATCTGATGAAGCTGGGTTTTCAAGAAGTGAAGCTGATCCGAACCTTTACTTTAAGGTTGAAAATGATAGACCTCTCATCTTGGTACTTTATGTGGACAATCTCTTTCTGACAGGAGTAGACCATCTTATTTATCAATGTAAGAGGGAGTTGGCTTCCGAATTCGAGATGAAGGACCTAGGATTGATGCAATACTTCCTAGGCTTGGAGGTCTGGCAAAAGCCAGGGGAGATTTTCCTTTCCCAAGGAAAATACATTGTGAAGCTACTTGAAATATTTGGGATGGTGGATTGTAAGTCAGTGACTACTCCGTTGGAACTTAACTTCAAGAAGTTATGCGGAAGTGCTGCTAGGCCTGATTTGGGAAATCCTTTTGAGTATCGTCAACTCATGGGGGCCCTGATGTTCTTGGTGAACTCCTATATGGACATATGCTTTGCAGTGAATGTTGAGTCAATTTATGGTCGAGCTTCATCACATACATTGGATTGTTGCCAAGAATATTTTGAGAGATCTTCGGGGCGCAATCACCTATCTACTAAGATACAATGCCAAGAATGTGAGGCTCCATGGTTATTCTGATGTTCACTGGGCTGGAAATGTGGTGGATTGTAAGAGCACATCGGGATGTTGCTTCTCACTAGGTTCTGCTTCTATATCCTGGATGAGTAGGAAGCATAATCGGTTGCTTTGAGCACTGTCGAGGCCGAATATATTGCTGCTGGTATGGCCTCTTGTGAAGTTGTTTGGTTGAGGAAGCTCTTTAGTGAGCTGTTTGGGCATGCGCTGGATACCACCATGATCTTCTTCGACAACCAAAGTGGGATCGTCTTTTTGAGAATCCCGTGTTACATCACTGCTCCAAGCATATGGATATCAGGTACCACTTTATCTGGGATATGGTATAAAGGGGAGCAATAAGGCTCCATCACATTGGGAATAATGAAAAGGTCGCATATATTCTTACAAAGTCCCTCGGGAAGGTCAAATTCTTAACCTTTCGTGAACGACTTGGAGAGACCCTCTTATGAGGGTCTCGTTTGAGTTGGATATTGAGCTTTGGGACCTCCGGGGGCGTGGGGGCGCTTGGGGTACTTTTTGGAGCTATGAGTGACCATAGGGTGAGTGGTTCACCTTCCCCTAGTGGTGTGCTATGTACAGGGTGAGTGGTTCACCTTCTCCTAGTGGTGTGCTGTGCACAGGGTGAGTGGTTCACCTTCCCCTGTGATATCCCATGATGGTTGATATATGCATAGGATGAGTAGTTCAGCTTCTCTTATGGCATATGAGCATGATGAGTGGTTCACCTTCTCCTGGCAATACATCATACCCATGCAATTTGAGACTCATGGGAAGTACCTCTCTTTTGGTATATGAGTTAGGAAATGAGGATAACGACCATAGTACTACCGATGAATGCATCATGTACTACCGTACTTTCTATGCTAGGATGTTTGATATTGATCTAGAACCAATGGAGATTGAATTTGGGTCAGCGGAGAGTGGTATGATACACTCTCGATCATTTCTTCATGGTTCAACAGAGCAGAGCAGGGATGATAGAGATGGTATAAATTGTTAGATGGTTTGACAGGTGGATTTCTCCCTAGTCGAGAGGGAATGTTAAAATTGGCAACTAGGGCCAAACTCCACCTTGGACATCTCATATGATGGAGATGATATTTTTATTGGATTCCTCTTTTCGAGAGGTGTAGGATTGATCTAAATATCATCTCATTTTGACAAATATAAATGGAATTATGAATTTATTTCTTTTATGGACAAATTGTCAAGGATAACTAGAAGTCTAATGTAGGCTCATGAAGCCCAACATACATGTCTCTTCACCCTCAACGTTGTGTATATATACAGGAGTCATTTTCCTCATTTGGTCACTCATCATCACACATCTTTCTCTCTCCTCTCCTCATTGGTTTGTACAACAAATAGGAGCATGTCTTTCCTTATGCATTGACTGGAAATTACAAGCTGAAAATCACAGATCTATTTTTGGGCTATTACAGGGACGTTGACCAACGTTGACCGATGGTCAAACTTCATCTTTTGACTATTTTTTTTCAGGCAATAAATTTGTTTTTCTTAGGCTGCAGCTCCTCGCACAGAAATCGAGGTGTTTGCAACTGTTTGACCAACATTGATTATAATGCTGTTGACTGCAGAGTTGACTGTGCATTGACCAAGTTTGACCAAGAATTTCAAGACTGTTTTGGGTTGATTTATACTATCTTTGGAGGCCGAGTTGATTGGGTTTGATCGAGCTAATTTGAACGAGACATTCTGCTGGTTTGACCAGCGTTGACTTTTTGTTTAGGGCATCCTGTTGACTGCGGTTTGATTGGACTGTTTTGACAGTGTTTGGCCAAGTGAATTTTGTATATTGTACTCTCTCTCTCTCTGTGCTGAACTTTTGAAGAATAATAAGAATATTTGATCAAAGGGTTTTCCCCACATTGGGGTTTTTCCCTAGCTTCCTCCAAATATTATGTCCTCTTGTCTTGGCTTGTATTTTGCTTATTGTTTATGTTCTATTTGCATTTATTATCAATGTTAATGTGATTGCTAATCTGGAAATTGATATTGGGCTAATAAGAAAAATTGAAGGAAATTGCTCTTAAGCAGAGAACATACCATTGTTATCTAAAATTAACAGGAAGGGTTAGTGGCCATCATGTTAGACTCCTTGAATTGACTGGAAGTATAATTAGTCTCAAATTGCATCACCAGCAGAGAAGGTACTTACTAGCTCAGAGTATAGTTTGAGTATCTCTTTGGTTTTTTTGCTTTCTCTGGCTATTCTTTTAGTTGCTCAATGTCCTTTGGCATCTTCAAGTGTAGCTTTTAACCAATTTGGCCTCTTCTTCGTTTCAGGAACGATTATTGGTTGAATAGGCTCACTTGGTCCTTCTTCTTCTTCTTGGTTTGTAGGTGCCTTGTCATGATGCTCTTCTTCTTCAAATAACGATACATCTTTTTCATCAGATTTGATTAGTACATCCTTGGATCTTTTGTAGGCATGATTTTCATCAAATATAACATCCCTTCTAACTTCAATTTGTTTTCCTTCCTTGATGTAGGTTCTATAAGCCTTTGATGAAAGGCTCTAGCCAATGAAGATACCTTTTATACTTGTAGAGTCCAACTTCTTTTGCTTGTCTTTTGGAACATGGATGTATGCAGGACACCCAAATATTTGGAGATGTTTTACACATGGCTTCTTCCTTTTGAATGCTTCTTTCGATGTCATTATCAACAAGATCTTTTTCAAGGATTATTATTTTTCCTATATATAGTATTGTAGGCGACTATTTTGGTTTGAAAATTCATAGGTATAAAACGTAGGCGAATATTGAGTAATAAACATGTAATTTATTATTAAAATAAGTAATTTTTGGGTGAATTTCATCAATTTAATCATATATATGTAAAATATAGACGAATTTTTAATGAAATTGGCGAATATTTTTTTCCAAAAAATGTCCAAAAAATAGCCCATTTGCAAAATTTTGTGCCTAAAAAATTCCCTAATTATCAAGGATTCTATGAAGAATTCTATTTTGTATATATGTTGTTGTCATGACTGCTTCTCCCCATAGAAATTTTGGTAGATCTTGAATAAATATCATTGCCCTTATGCTTTCTTCAATTGTTCTATTCTTCTTTTTTGCAACTCCATTCTGGTTCGGGTTGTAGGGAACATTGAGCTCCCTCTTAATACCTGCTTCTTTACAATATGCAATCAATTCTTTTGAAGTGTAGTCCCCTCCATTGTCAGATTTTAAAGTCTTTATCTTTCTTTCGGTTAAGGTCTCAACTTCGGATCTAAATTCCTTGAACTTTTCAAATACTTCATCCTTTGTCTTGAGAAGATAGAGCCATGTCTTTCTAGAGTGATCATCAATGAAGGTCACATAGTAAAGATGGCCTCCAAGAGATTTATTAGACATTGTACCACACACATCGAAATGAATGAGGTCTAATATCTCCTTAGACCTTGTATCATTTCTTGTAAAAGGTTTTCTAGTATTCTTTTCCAAAGCACATCCCTTGCATACTCCTCCATGATCTTCCTTGATGTTGGGGATGCCTTTTACCATTTGACTAAGAGAGGGTATTATCTTGTAATGACTATGCCCATATCTTCTATGCCAAAGTTCTATATGATTGATTTCCATGTGAACTAGGGCTTGAGGAGATGGTGTTATAACTCTATATAGGCTTCCTTCATGAACTCCAATAACCTTTTCCTTTTCAATACTTGAATTCTTCCCCAAACCAAAACTTTAGCATCCACAAAAGCAACCCCATCTCTTTTATCTTCTAAATAAGTAATGGAAAGTAAATTATTTTTCAAACTGTAAAAATTTCTGTTTTCCCACCCCGATTTTTAGTTTCTCCTTATTTCTCCCATATAGTTAAATGCCCTTTCCCATAACCATACATTCAACAAGCTCGAAAAAATAAATTTGCTGAAAACACAAATTCTGGAAATTTTACAGAATGCTGGAAATTGCAGAAATAAAAATCAACAGTAATAAACAGCCATTAAAACACATTTAAACACTGATATTTTTGGTCAATGTGACCCTGGAAAAACCCCCTACAACTCTTGGGGAAAACCAGTTTGAGAGCTCTTCTTTATTTCTGAAAAATGCCTTTTACAGTGAGAAAATTTCAGCAAAAATTACAGCGAAACAAATTTTTCCAGCAAGCAAACTTATCTGTTTTCAGCCTTACAGACAATCTGGAAATTTGTTGTGCGCGCAGTACGGACCGTACGGATGTATGGAATGTACGAACGTACAGACTGTACGAACTGTACAGACAGACCTCGGTTTCCGTGCAGAAATTCGTTTCCTCGAAATTCGTGCCCAAAAATCAGTGTTTCTCTGTTTTCTCAACAAAAATCAGCTTTTTCTGCTTGTTCTTTCAGCTGTACGGATTTGCTGAAGAGCTGCCTTGGAATGTGTGCCACGCTGCTGCCTCCTTCTCCTTCCTGTCCAGAAATCTCCCTTGCTCTCTTGCTCTCCTTCTCCCAATTTGCTCATGAAAGAATGAATGATCTTTTTCCTCCTTTTCCTCCCTTAACCCAACCCTAAATGACTTTTGGGTGATCCCTAAATCCAATGGCTGAGATAGATTTAGATCAATGGCTGAGATTAAATGCACAATTAAATTACCCCACTTTAATAAAGACCCACTTAGTCATTTATTTCCAAAGTCACTTTTCCTTTCTAATTTTTCATTGACTTTATAAAAGTCACTTTAAAATTAGACTTAGTAACTTTATCACTTAAAGTCACTTTTAAATTAGATTTTAACTTTATAAAAATTATAAAGTCACTTTAGGAGAAAAATTAAAATCTTTTGGACACTTTTCCCTAGGCCAAAGATCGAAGCCTTAGGGAACCACCTGTCCTCCGGTACCAAATTTTAAAACTCCCTCTTACCGAGGAAGGTGTTCCTCACCACACCCATCTTGTCTCTGAAGTAGATATGCTTGCCCCGTGGTAAGGCTTTGGTAAGAATGCCTGCAACCTGCTCATCAATGGAAATATACTCAAGCTTCACAGCTCCCTTCTGAACATAGTCTCTGATGAAATGGTATCTGATCCCAATATGCTTGGACCTGTCATGAAATACTGGATTCTCCGTGACTTTAATGCAACTCTGATTATCACAGTAAATCACTGAAGGTCTCAACGGCTGACCAAATAAGCCAAACAACATCTTGCGAAGCCAGATGGCCTCACAACTAGCTAGACTGGCTGCCATATACTCTGCTTCTGCTGAACTCAGTGCTACTGACTGCTGCTTCCGGCTAAACCATGACACTACTGCTGAACCCAACCCAAAACAACACCCTGAAGTGCTCTTCCTATCAGAAGCACAACCTGCCCAATCAGAATCAGTGTATCCTACCAATCTCACTCCATCTCCCTGTCTGTAGTCCAGAACATAATCCATTGTACCCTGCAAGTACCGCAAAATGTGTTTTGCAGCCACCCAGTGAACCTTCCTAGGCTCACACATAAACTGACTCATTGTGTTGACTGCAAAACATATATCTGGTCTAGTGTTGACCAAATACATCAATGAACCAATCAACTGTCTGTACAATGTGGGATCCACCAACTCGG